>JACERP010000577.1:0-49828 GCA_014080715.1 Scenedesmus sp. NREL 46B-D3
TGCTGCGCCTGGCAGCCATACGGCAGCATGTTGATGCAGCCTTGGTTGAGGCCATGCTGTGTCAGCTGCTAGCGCACCAGGAGTGTGTGCGGCAGCTGTGTGCCTTGCCAGCGGCAGAGCAGCTCAGCAGCGATGCCGTGACACGACTGCTGCTGCAGGCAATGCAGCAGCGTTTGCCTGCCGCTGCCAGCCAGCTCCAGAGACTGGCAGCAGCTGAGCAACTGGGCACAGAGCAGGTCGGGGATCTGCTGCAGGCGTGCGTGCGCACCTGCTCCGCTGACGGGCACGGCTGGCTACTCAACGACTGTTTGCAGTGGATCCTGCGCTTGCCAGCAGTGAGGGAGCTCAGCAGTGGCGCCATTGTGCGAGTACTGAACACAGCCGTCAACGACATTGGTGAGCGCGTGCTTAGACTGGATCAGGCTGTTTTCCATCTAATGAAGCTGCCGGCAGCAGCCACCATCAGTGGTGATCACATGGCACAGCTCCTGCAGGCAGCACTGCAGCGCAACAGCGCCTCCCTTTCCTTGCTTGATGGTATGTGGAAGCTCCCAGCAGCTGTGCAGATCAGCGGCAAAGACGTTGGACAACTTCTACGCATGGCCGCTGACCCTGCCAGTGGGATCGTCACTAGACTACGCAGTGCATGTGCACAACAGCTGTGCAGGCTGCCAGGGGCAGCCACCATCAGCATTGATGATGACATGGAGCCCCTGCTGCAGGCAGCAGTAGCGCAGCGCAAGGTAGATGCCTTCGCTTTTGCCTTGGTCTTGGCTCTCCCAGCAGTCTTGGAGCTCAGCGCTGACGCCATTGTGCGGTTGCTGCGCACCACCCTCGACTCCTCTTTTGCCATTACAACATATGGTTTTGTTCATAGACTGCTCAGCCTGCCAGCGGCAGCCTCCATCAGCAGCGAAGACACGGAACACCTACTGCAGGCGGCATTGCAGCACAAGCCACATCTCTGCCTTGGAGTACTCAGAAATTTTGAAGCTCCCAGCAGTTGTGGAGATCAGCGCCGGCGCCATTGCGCGGGCAGTGTACACAATCAACTCAATGAACGCTGATGACTATACTAGGTTGCGCTATTCCTATGTCCTAGATCTGCTCCGCCTGCCAGCGGCAGCCACCATCAGCAGTGAAGACAAAAAACACCTACTGCAGGCGGCATCGCAGCGCAAGCCAGGTGCCTCCACTTCCAAGCCAGGTCTCTGCTTCTAATTGTCGGCTGGGTGGACGCGGCTCAAAGTAAAGCTGCAGACAGCAGCAGCACCAGCAGCAGTGGTGCAATCGGCTGCTGCTGCTGCTGCTGGCCTGGCGGCAGCGGCGGTTTCTAAGTTAGTTGGGTAGAAGGGTTCAGGGTACGGAGCATGTAGCAGCAGCAGCAGGCTGCGGGTTCAGGCTACTGCTGCTGCTGGCCTGGCGGCTTTGTACGTCAGCTGGTGGAGGCGGCTAGGGTATGCCAGCATGCAGCAGCAGCAGGTGATCCGCCAGGCTGGCTGCTGCTGCTGCTGGCTGGGCCTGAAAGCGGTCATGGTTCGTACATCAGCAGGGTGGACGCAGCTCAGGGTACGGCGGCTTGTGGCAGCAGCACGTGATGCAACAGGCCGCTGCTGCTGCTGCGGCTGCTGCTGGCTCTGGCTGCAGTGGCGGTCTTGTACGTCAGCTGGGTGGACGCTGCTCAGGGTACGGCTGCATGCAGCAGCAGCACGTGATGCAACAGGCTGCCTGATACTGCTGCTGCTGGCCCTGCCAGCTGGCAGCGGTGGCGGGCTTTTAAGGCAGCTGAGTCGAGGCTGCTCAGGGCACGGCAGCATGCAACAGCAGCACGTAATGCAACAGGCAGATGCTGCTGCTGCGGCTGCTGGCCCTGGCAGCAGTGGCGGGCTTGTACGGCAGCTGAGTTGAGGCTGCTCAAGGTACGGCGGCTTGCAGCAGCAGCACGTGATGCAAAGGACTGCTGGTACTGCTGCTGCTGGCCCTGGCAGCGGTGGCGGGCTTGTACGGCAGCTGAGTTGAGGCTGCTCAGGGTAGGCAGCATGCAACAGCAGCACGTGATGCAACAGGCTGCTGCTGCTGCGGCTGGCCCTGGCAGCAGTGGCGGGCTTGTATGTGAGCTGAGTAGACGTGGCTTAGGGTACGGCGGCTTGCATCAGCAGCAGTAGCAGCAGGTGATCTGACAGGCTGCCGCTGTTGCTGGCCTTGGCAGCGTTGGTGCCTTTGTGGTCAGCTAGGTGGAGGCGGCTCAGCTATGGCAGCATGCAGCAGCAGCAGCAGGTGATCCGATAGGCTGCTGCTGCTGGCCCTGGCAGCGTTGGCGCCTTTGTGGTCAGCTAGGTGGAGGCAGGTCAGGGTATGGCAGCAGCAGCAGTCGTAATGCGATTGGTTTGGTGTAACATCCAAACTGTGGTTGCTGCTGCTGCTGCTGGCCCTGCTGGCAGTGGCAGGCTTGTACGGCAGCTGGGTAGGGCAGGGTACGTCAGCATGCAGCAGCAGCAGGCTGCTGATTCGGGCTGCTGCTACTGCTGCTGCTGGCCCTGGCAATGGTCGTGGCTTTGTACATCAGCTGGGTGGAGGCGGCTCAGGCTACGGCAACATGCAGCAGCAGCAGCAGCAGCAGTGATGCAATAGCCGACGCTTGTTGCTGCCCTGGCAAGTGTTACGTTTATGAGATGTCATAGCATCGTTGTCACAGCAATCATCTTGCCTTTGTGCTTGTAGTGCTGCGTTTGTCAGCGTTTTGAGTTCTTTGAGCTTTCACCAGTTTGCCACTTGAGACAAGGTTGCCCATGGACCTTTTGGAATTTGCACATAATGTTGCATTTTGATGCCACCTGAGCCATGCTGACATCCATATTTGTTTCTCGGTTGTGCTGTTGTTTGAGGAGTATGCTGCCCCCACAGAGGAGGGCCACAACCCCCATCCTGGTTTGTTGCGTGGTTCACCGTGCCACCTATGCTGCTACCAGATATTGTGCCCTTTCGCATGGATTACCGCTAGGCTGTACTGTATGTTGGCTGCTTGTGTGTGCATGCTCTGCCTCCCTTTCCCCCCTTTGGTTGTGGAGAGACATTTTGGACCCCATGAGCCTTGTTTGGCTCCTTTCTGAGTTCTGAGCTCTCTGAGCTTGTTGAGGTTGTGGCTTCTTTCGGTTGATGATCTTCTGTTGAGTTTTGTGGACCCCATGAGCCTTGCTTGGCTCTTTTGCGGGTGGGCCAGTGGCCCTACTTTGGTAATTCGGTAATTCGGCAATAGGCTACTGCTACTACTGCTGGCCCTGGCAGCTTTGCACATCAGCTGGGTGAATGTGGCCCACAGGGGTACGGCAACATGCAGCAGCAGCAGCAGCAGCAGTAATGCAACAGGCTGCTGCTGCTGCCGTCAGAAAAATTGACCCCCCTACCGTAACCGTTACCAAGGTTACGCACAGGAGTGTTCCACGGAAGGACATGTTAACCCTGTCGCTGAAGCGAGTTCCATGCAACCTGGGCCGGTTACGAGAACGTGCTGCAGCAAAGCCGCGAAAGGTGTTACGACAACCACGGTTGTACGCACTACCTGTTCAGACTCGTTGTTGCAACTCTGTGCCGTTGCTGAAGCATGCTGTCACAACCTGTCGTGTACTTGTGGCAAGCGGTTTGCCAGCCCTAGAGAAGGGGTTGCTGACAGGAACATGGCAGCTCTGTTACACTGAGCTGCGGTACAACGCTAACTCGATGTACATGTGTGTGTACCACCAAGCAGGTATTCACATGCACTGTTTCAGCAAGACATCGCCTTGGCACACCTGTAAACCACAACATCACCATCATCATCATCATATTACCCAATCAAGCCATAGCATCAGCGCCATCGGCCCCGCGCCCCACCGGGGCCAACCACAACAATCACATTACTACACAACCAGCTGGACCGTCCAGGGCCTGTGACAGCGACTTGTCAGTGTCAAATGACCACCAACAAGGCAAAGGCAAACCACCAACAAGTACCCAACACGTGGCTCTATCCTGGTGTTCGTGCAGGTGGCCTCAGAAGCCATCAGCACCTGACCTGCCTGTGCCATTGAACCCTGACACCAAGTCACGTGTGCACTGACACAGAAAAAGCACAATGCAAAGACAGCACATTGCAGCCCACCGTGCAAGCACCCATCGGCACAAACCCAAAAAGTAATCTCGACTGACAAGGCATCCACTTGGACGATTTACAAAGATGAAGCTGCAGCACTGCAGATAAGACTTTGCAGTCGCAACTCCCCTGCATCAGCAGCCGTTTGATGCGCAACACATGGAGCCGCGCTACTAGTAGGAACAACAGCTGGGACAACCTTTGCTGCCTGCAGAAATAGCGCTGGTGAAGCCTGAATCATGTCATCTGCAGCCGTTGACATCGGGTTGCAGCCCACCACAATCACGGCCATGTTGGCAGTGCAGTGGTGTCTGGTTACTAAAATAACTCATAATGTCCAGCTGCTTCACTCTTCATCGTACAAGGCGGCGATGTTCGGCTTGAGTAACATCACATGGCTCCCTGCTTTTGCTGCCGGTAGGCCTTGCCGCCTTCCTTTAACATCTGCAAGGGTGCAGAGACAATACAGAGTAGCAGTGGCAGCAGAGGTGGGGGAAGACATAGTTGAGCATCAACTACTTATTGGAGAATTTCTTGGTACACTGAAAGGAACAGCGGATGCACATACTGAGAAGCAGAACCGGGCCACACTGCCCAGCTGTGGTCCTTGTCATGTCGCGCCTGCTGCCTCTACAAAGAGCGCCAACTTATGCCGGCATTGACCACGAAACTGTAGTTCCTGTAGTTTAAAGATGTGACGCGTGCTGCTGTGCATCAGGTAATCAGCTTATGTTGGTTCAGGAAATGCAGTGATTACCAATTGCAGGAGGATGTTCCAGAATTAGCAGGTAACTGCACAGGCTGTGTGAAGCAGGCTGATGGCGCCCCAGCAACACAATATCAAGCCTACAAGCTTACTTTTGCAAGCTTACTGTTGATCCCACAGCAACATGGTACTAAATTCTGGGAACCGTCATGAATTAAGCCGTATACAGGCACACCATGTGGCCTGACAAATATGGCTAGCGGGCGGGGGGGGGGGGGGAGGGGCGGGGGCGGCAGCCACACACTTGCAGTACAAACCCGTAGCTTGTGACACACGCATGCTCACCAGTGGGTTGACAGGAATGACAGCAGTTTGCCATGCACTTGCTTGTGGTTCTGCTTGACGCCCAGCTGGTCACCCGCTCCCACTTTGCGCCTTCGTAGTTTCGGTCTTGAACGCCTGACGGGTGATGACTGGGTGATTGCTGCCACCGCACTCAACACCTGGAAGAACATATCCTTACGACCAGCTGCAGTGTAGGGTCTCAGTGCACGGCTGTGCAGTATGTTGACGCCCATCTGCAGTGAGGTTCAGCAAGGATGGTCAGGTGGCGCAGCAGCAGGGCATGCACAAGTAGGGCAAAGCAGTAGCGGCAAAGTGCTGGGACACCACGCTGATTTGGCAGCATACTGGACTCCAGCCTGACACCCTAGCAGTATATGTGCTGTACCTGAGACTTTGCATGCTCACGCGTTCTGCATGCACTTGTAAGCTGACAGCAGTGGCTGGCGCCGCAGTGTTTAACGTCTCTTTGGATCAGTGACCGCATACCGCAGCCTATGCTGCTGCTGCCGCTGCTGCCTGTTAGCTGTGCATCTGCTGCATTTGATGGCACGTGCACCTTGGTGAGTCGTCTTACTGGCAGGGGGGCATGCCCACACCAGCACTCGATCAAGTGCCATAGTTGCATCTGCACAGGTACCAGATGCAGGTTGACCCATACTGCCTTTCAAAGGGTTTCAGATTGGTCAGTCCACAACTTAATGCCGAGAAGCTGCTTGTCAGGCAGCAGGCACTGTTGCTCACCTGCTGTTCCTGCCTCAAGAACAGGTGCTGCTGCTCTCTTGAACAAAGACGACTCCGCCCCCGCCATCAGCTAACACATTGCTCGTACATCAACATAAAACCTTCAATCAGCACAGCGGCCTAAGCAAGCTTGCCCAGGTTGCCCACATCTGCTGCTGCTGCTGCACCCCTGGTCGGGTCGTGATGTCGGCTGCCAGTCAGCTTCATCAACCAGCAAATGCATGGGTAGGTTGCAATGCGTGACAACGATCAACTGCAGGCACTCGCGAGTGTGCAAGGCAGTAGCCACTGACTGCCTTGAACGGCATTACCCCACTCTGAGACAACGCCAGGTTGCCTTTCACAGTGATGTATACTGCATTGAAGCGGTCCCGTGTAGCGCATCGCATCGCAGCGCACAAGATGCATTTTGAACTCTATGTCATTGTCACAAGCGCTGGCTTTCCACTGCTTCTCGATGCGTCAGCAGCAAAGTGACGAATTTTTTGATGGCTGGTCCCAAAATTCTGAAGCAACGAGCAATAGGCGGAAACCCTGATGCTAATGCCTTGCGGACGGTCTCCATAAGAGAACTTTGCTGACACTCGCGAAAGGTGTGCGGCGGGCTGATGAAAGGCTTTCCTTCACAGATTCCACTTAGATTCGTTTAGCTGATCCGTTGCACGACAACGCCATGTGGGAACCACCCCTAGGTTGCTCAAAAGCAGTACGATAAGCCGAGTGCCTGTGGTATGTTGCTGGAACGGCGGGATGTCACAGGAAAGGAGGGGCTGGTTGTCGGAAGCACTACATGCGATCCCGTCGTACGTAGCGGGTTGCACCAACTACCCTACCTGTTACCCGTGACCCCCCCTTCCAGAGAACCGCCAAGAAACGGATTCCATGAAAGAGGGATGCACGTCACTCGCTTCGCTGATGGGGTCAATTCTTCCGACGGTTGCTGGCCCTGGCAGCTTTGTACATGAGCTGGGTGAACGTGGCCCACAAGGGTACGGCAGCATGCAGCAGCAGGAGCAGCAGCAGCAGCAGCAGCAGGTGATCCGATAGGCTGCTGCTGCTGGCCCTGGCAGCGTTGGCGCCTTTGTAGTCAGCTGGATGGAGGCAGGTCAGGGTATGGCAGCATGCAGCAGCAGCAGCAGCAGCAGCCTGCATGGCATGCATTTGGAGGCTGCTGCTGCTGGTTCTGGCGGCAGAGGCGGGTGGGAGGGGGTCAGAGTATGGCAGCAGCAGCAGGCTGCTGGTCCAGGCTGTTGGTGCTGCTGCTGGCCCTGGCAGTGGTCGCGACTTTGTACATCAGCTGGGTGGATGCAGCCCACAGTACAGCAGCATGCAGCAGCAGCAGGTGATGCAATGGGTAAGATGATGATGACCCCCTCAACCGATGCTGTAACAGTTGCCAACAATCTGCACACCGTGTGGCACCTTCCTTCCTGGCCTTATCGCGATGGGGTAGGCGGGAAGCGATTGCGCGCAAGTGGACACAGGCAATACAAAGTCGAGTAAGCTTTTACCAACACACCGTTCTCAGCATCGTTTACATGAGATTAAAAAGTATCAACCAGCGTGGCTGTCAAACACAATGCGCACCCGGTTCAGCACGATCCGGAGGTACCAGGAGACCGTACCACCTCCTGTGTCCCGCCACTGCTGGTACGTACACAATGTATACAAGCATAGTTGTGCAGAGAGTTGCAGAAAACACACTTTGCAAAGCCAACATAACACAGCCTAGGCTGATTGCAAGCATGCAACTTGAAGCCTCGTATACATCGGTCGTTCCAGGTGTGCAGACTGCCTTGTAGTTGTGCTTGTACTTGCACATATGCAGTGCACACGTAGTACGGCAACTTCACCACAGCAACAGCAGCAGCAGCAAGTTCACATCACCAATTAGGTTGCAACCTAACATGCCTGACATTTTCTTTGAACTTGCTTCAACAAATGAAGTGACACAAACACACAAAACAAAAACACGGCAACTCAATGCATTGCGACTAATGCAGATTGCCACAGCCATCTTGGTAGTCAGCGAGTACTGCACAAGTACATATAATCCTTCTGCGCAAACCAAAGCCCAGCCCATGTAGTGCTACCACCACTGATATACAACGTCATCATCACTGGTTTGTACGGACAAGCAACACGCCCACCAGAAACAGACAGACCTGGAAATTGGGCGTGCTGCGAATTTTGCATGCACGCTGCATGACATGTTGCATGCACCAACAACACAGCGTGAAGCAAACCCCTGGAAGCTTATGGCAGAACCTAGCCTCGCTGCTTCACCATCAGGGGTCACAAACAGTGGAACCCAACCTTGTGCCTCTGGCAGCCGCCAGCCCTCTTGCAGCAGCTCCCGCAGCAGCCGCGCGGGCAAGCCGCCGCAGCCGCATTCCCGCACGCGCACACAATGCCGTGCACAGGCCCCCGCTGCACCTGGCCCGGCTGCCGACCCTGCTGCTGCTGCCGCTGCAGCCGAGCTGCTTCCCGAGCTTGACTCCTGGCTGCCTCTGCTGCTGCCCGCACAGCTGCGTGCTTGGCAGCCTCCTCTCGTCTGCGCTTCTCCGCGGCTGCCTTGGCTGCTGCTAGGAAGTCATCAGGGCTGCTGTAGCCTGCCACGCTCATGGCTGCACGCATGCCAGCGACCCCTTTGAGGTCCTGCAGCAGCACACAACAAACAAGACAGGCCATGGACGGCAGCAGGCAACACGTTTGGGGTATCACTCTGGCACGTCCAGATGACGCAGCTTCAAACTTGTCGTGATTTAAAAAATCAAATTTTTTTTGTTAAAAAATTGATTTTGTTGCTCCAAATTCAGCTAAGAAATCAGTGATTGTTCCTGATTTTTGTTGCTAAAATCAAAAAAAGAAAAAAATTCAACCTTGAAATTATTTTCTCTATTTGATTCAATATTTTCTAAGATTAAATGAAAAGTATATAAACTCCATGATAAAAACATTAATGATTCATATTATTTACTTAAAGGAAAATGACCGGATTCTTTCCAACGTAAAATTAATAAACTTAAAAGACAAAAATTTGCACCAATCATTAGAAAACGTCCAAAATTTACTGTTTTTAAATGAAATGCAACGATAATCCAATAAGAAATCATGGAAAGAAATGATAATAAGAAAGAGCTTGTTCAGGGCCTGCTCCTGCTCAAGTTCGGACAAAAACAGGTGAAGACGCCCACCGCTGTGGTGGAATCTTGGCTGGACCGTCTCTCAGCCATGTGCGCGATGGTTCATCTGGTGGGGTGTGACACTTCAATGTTATTAAAAGTTGATGTGATGCACTGCACTTGTGCATGCATCTGACCAGGCAGCCCCAGCCGCAGGACGCGCACTATACACACAAGTTGCCAAGGTGCACAGACCAACCTTTGCCTCCGCGATTTTCCTCTGCGGAGAGAGCTCTTCACTATAGAGGCAGCACGCCGAGATGGACATGCGCAGCGAAGCAGCTTCTGGACCATCCCAGGCGTCATACTGAGTGCTCCGTTCCAGCTGCAGCGCGCGCAGCAGCCGCGCAGGTGCCCTGCTGGGCGCTGCCAGGCCAAATCCGCCCAGCAGGCGCAGCATGAGTTCAGCCTTGGTGCCAGTCACCTGGCCGGCGGCAGCAGCAGCAGCAGCAGCAGCAGCGACAGCGGAAGATGAGCTCGTAGCAGTGCATGATGCCGTTTGAACAGTACATGTACTGTTCAGCAGGTGTACGCCCGCAAGCTGCTCAGCACAGCAAGCTGCCCCTGTGAGAACATGCCGGAGCGCGCTGCTCACGCACAGCAGCACGCCAGCGTGCGGCAGTTGCACCCTCCTGTGCATCAAGCCTCGCCCACCACCCAACCATGCTGTTGCTTGGTGCGCTCAGCGGCCCTGCTGCAGCAGCAACACACCCGGCGGCTCATCCCGGCTGAGGCCACGCGCCCATGCCGTGCTGCGCACAACAACAGCACCCCCACACTGCGTGACCAGGCCACTCGACCTACTGGACACGCACGCTCTCACCACCCTTCCCCAGCTGCCGCGCAGCTGCCGTCGGCTGCCACAGCTGTGAGCTGAGGCACTGCAGTGCACTGCTCCAAACTGCCCAGGCGCTCCAAAGGCAGCACACCACCCCCGTCAGGACGCCAGGCCAACCAGCAGCTAGCAGCAGGGCACCTGACGCAGCCCTGCCCATTGCAACAACAAATGGTTCACCAGCAAGTGGGTCCTGACAGACTCACCATGACGCTTGTGTGGGGTGGGTGCTGACTGGCTATTATTGCTCAACGACTGTTCAGTGTACTTATATGTTGCTGACACATACTGTTACAGATTAAGCGACGCGTTTTGGACTCTTCGTCCGTCATCAGGCTGTTGTGTGAACAGAACCAGCACAACACAAGTATTTGCCGTCAGGCGTGACAATACTGGCAGGTGTAGGTTTCAGGGTGAGGTCGCAGGCTTCTTACACAGCCAGCGGCTCAAGCCCTGCAATCTTTCTGGGCAAATGATATGTATGCACTTCACCCTAAAACAACTGGTTTACCAGCGGGTGGGTCCTGACAGACTCACCATGACACCCAGCTGCCGTGCTGCATCCTTGAGCTGCTTCAGCTTCAAGCTTGCCGGCTGCTGCACCACACTGTCCCAAAAGGCCCATCCGCCAAGTGCGGCGGGCCCTGGCAGTGCGGCCAGGCCGTGCAGCAGCTTGCTCTCCAAACACTGTGGCGGTGGGTGCTGCTGCAGGCTGTCCGTGGCCTGTGCTAGGGCTTGGAAGCCTTGATGTGCTGCGTGGTAGAAGTCCCAGCACACCTGCGACGAAGCAAGAACACCGGACAAGACCAGGTTGGAGTCTATTTACAAGCAGCATGCATGCAGCCTCGCTCATGTCTGGCAACTTCCATGAAGCAAGACGTCTGCAGACAAGAGCACTGTCGCCGATGCGCAGGCGCAGCAGCTGCACATGATGGCAGCACACCCACCACCAATGCTAACAAGTCTGCGAACAACGGCCGCGCCAACAATGCACCAGGGAAGCAGCAGCACGCCGCAGCGCACCCACCAGCGACGCCTGCGCCAGCTCGCCTGCGACGCAGCTGGGACCGCGCAGGCCGCCGGGCTGCATGCTGCCTGCCAGGTGAGCCATGATGCTGGCCAGGCAGGTGTCTGGCAGCTGCAGGGAGCCGTGCCGCTCCTCCCTGGGGCCCCGCGACCCTGCAGCCAGCGCCGCAGCGACACCTTTGCAGTTGCCTGCATTTGAGCTGGTGCGTTGACATGCGTTCGGCCCGACTTTGCAGTCAGTGATGAAGCCGTGTCCCTCCTCCTTTGTGCCCTGGAACGCTGCAATACTGAAGCAGTGGCAGACACCCCCAAACTCAAATGATTGAGTCGCACGCATGATCAACAATGCAGCTGTGGCCCTGGGACTGGGCAGCCATGAGCAACTGGTTCACCAACCAGCGAGGTGCACTGCTCACCAAACAGCTGCGCTGTTTGCGCAGCTGCTGCTGCCGCTGCCACCTTGCGCGCCCTGGCTTCCAGTGCCCGCGCTGCTGCCCGCTCCTCCTTGTCCCCTGCCAGCCTGGCCTTGCTCTCCTGCTTGGCCCTGGCCAGCTCCTGGGGCGCGGCGCAGCGGGAAAGAGAGGTCAGCAGCGGCGGCAGCAGCAGCAGCGACAGCAGCAGAGGTATGGTAGAAAAATTTGCTGCTACAAATCGGCTCTGCCTTGTCTGCCCATCCACCACGTGACTTAGGCACCGGGCCGGTAGCAGCTACCACTGCTGCTTGGCCGGGCCAGCTGCTGCAGAAGCGATAGTCAGCAGCTTCTGCAGAAGCTGTGAAGGGCAGCCACAAGCGCAGCAACTGCGGCTTCCACAGACCTGCTGCGGTGTGTGGCTGTGGCGAGCTCCTGCCCCACTCAGGAGCATAGATTAGGCAAGCAGCGTCTCTGTGCTGCAAGCTCTTGCTGAATGCACAAGTCACATGGGAATCGGCATTGTGAGCTTCCAGCTAGTGAACTTCATGGTGTGAAGTTCGTGCTCACCTCCAGCTCCCTGACCAGGTACAGCTTCATGGGGTAGCCACCTGCGGCAGCAGGCGAGGTAGACAGGCAGCACCACAGCCATCACACCAACTCACATACAGAGAGGCAGCAATGCAACTAGCACCAAGGGCCGGGCGGGGCTCAAGCTGCCTGCTGGGCCGCCAGCATGCACACAAAGCCGCTTCAGCGGCTGCTGCAGTGCCGGCTGCAATGCAAGCAAGGCCCCAGCGCTGCACTTACCAGCTGCCATATGAACAGTGGCTGTGATCGCGCGGGCACTGGCCTCCAAAGAGCCCTGGCGCTGCACAGATTGCCCCTGTGTGGCAGATGCCACCCCCTAACGGCTTTACACTACTGGCTGGTCAACGCATCGTATGCCGCAGTAACCTGCAGCAGCTTGCAGGGCGCACTCGCCTGGGTAGTGTGGGTTTGGCTCACACTTCACGTCCTTGAGCTTCTTCAGGTCTGCATCTGTCAACCTGAACTGCGCCTTAGCATAGCTGGCACACAGCCTCCTGGTGGACTGCCTCTTCTTGCGTGGCTTCTTCTCCTTCTGCTTGCTTGGCAGCTGCTGCTGCTGCTGCTGCTTGCCAGCCTTCGGGTACGCCGCTGCCGCCTCTTCTTCAGGTTCGCTGCACTCAAACTCACTGCAGCTGCTGCTGCAGATGCCGCTGTCGTTGAACCTGTTGCTGTCACTGTAGTCGTCACAAGCAGGGTCTTCACTGCACTCCACCAACTCCAGCTCCTCTTCCTCGTGTGCAGATTCAGTTCCCTGCTCATCAGCAACATGCAGCAGATCCGCCGCAGCTGCGGCTGCAGCTGGCTCCTCAGCTTCTGTTGCTGCAGCAGCAGAGACCTCCTGCTCTTGCTGCTGTACATGCTCCTGCAAGGCACCGCTGCTGCTGCTGACCTTGCACCGCTTGAGCGGGCGTGCTGCTGCAACCTGATCCCCTGCCAGTACCTCCTCAAACTCGTCTGAGTCTAGATCTACATACACGGTACCCTGATGCTGCTTTGTGGCCTGCCGGGTGCGTTTAAGCCGCATGCTGAGCAACACCAAGCTGGCAAGCTGCGACAGGTGCTGCTGTATGGGTTACCTACTCAAGGCCCGCTGCATAAGCCGCCTGCAAGCTGAATAAAAACGCAATAATAACTCATTCATCGCAAAGTAACTTCACAATGCTATTGGCTGCTGTTGCGAATGCACTCAAATTTCAAATGCCCAATCAGATACGCACCCAGCACATGGCTAACCCCATATATCAGCTGTAACTATCACTACAGGTGATGGCTGTCAAAACCAGTGCAAACAAAACAAATGTGGACGTAGTCGAGCTGATCGCGACTTGCTACTCGGGTACCGTACTCGTGGAGTTCCACCAGCACGCTGGGCTGAAGCGGCATGCCTTAATTGCAACGTAGGCTCGTATCGCTTGCAGCGTGCACCTTCTGTCTAATCTGTGAGAGGAATCAGCGATCTGGGCACCATGTGCGCCCTGTCACACATGTCTTCTGTCACGGTTGGGCGAATGTTCACAGGCATCTGGGCTTGTCAGTCGTCGTCGCGTACCACTGTACTGCTCAAACCTGCCATATCAACCCAGACGCGAGCATTAGCAGCCATATGACGCAAAAACGCTCACCTGCACTGTGTGTCTGCAGCAGCAAGGCCTGTGCATCTACTTCACTTTGCTGCCTCATGTGCTTCATGTGACCTCACCGCTGCGGTCCCTGCAACAGCACATGGGCATCATCTAGCCCAATGGCGATGGCGGCGCACCGACCCGCGGGATCTTACAACAGGTCCAGGGGCCCAAATGACATGTGGGATGACTACAGGCCGCTTGCTGCTGCTCCAGAGCTGCACCAGGACTGGGATGATCCGCAGGACGAGGAGCGAAGTGTGACGTGGCCTGAGCTGTTCTTCGACTTGTTCTTTGTGGCGGCCATCTCCAATCTGAGCCACCTCTTTGACAAGCGGCCGGATGCACCAAACGCAGGTGTAGTACTGCCTACTTAGCAAGCGCATTATTGACCTTGAGACAGGCTATGCTGTTGCTGCTGCTGCTGCTGGCTGTTTGCAGCCCCCCCCCCCCCCTGGGAGTGTGCTGGGCTCCATTGTGATTGGCAGCAGCAGCCGCAGCAGGACAGCCGCCTGCTGCCTTGCCAAGGAAGCCACATGCCAGCAACACATTGTATCGCTGCTGCTCGGCATGAGCAGCTGCTGCTACGCCATGCATTGCGTTGCAGGGAGAGTGGTGCTGTACCATGCCCTGGTTTTCTTCCTGTGGGCAGAGTACGCCTCAATCAAGACCAGATACAGGTCAGTGCTTGGCGTAGGTAGCGTGCTACACCAAGGGCAGGCAGCATGGTGTGGTGCATGCACTGCTGCTGATCTGTTGCAGCAGCGCAGTATATCTGGCAAGTGCAGTGACTGCTGTCTGGTGGCCTGCATAGTCAGCCCCACCCCTGAGCTGGGCCAGCTTGCACTTATATAACATAACCAGCCCCTCCATACTGTCAGCTTTGCTGCTGGTTATCTGCTCATTGGCACCCACTCAATTTTCTGTGGAGGTTGATGTTCATGGTGGTTTGGCGAAGCCCTGAGATAAGAGTATCTTTGGCACCTTTAACACTTCTCGCTTGCCGCTTTGCATGCCTGAGCAGGTCTCTGTGTTTGGTTCTCCGCTGCAATGCAGACTGCGGGGGCTGATGTTCAGGGTGATTGGCCTCGGCCTGCAGCTGGGCATGCTAGGACTCATCATTGGCAGCAGAGCAGACACCAAGTGGTCCCAGTTGCTTGCAGGCGGGTACGCGTGCGCGCGCTCCTGCATTGCGTGCGCGCACATCATCGTCGCACGGTGCATCCCGCGCGCGCGGCAGCTGTCAACATATACAGCTACAGCTGCCCTGGTGCTGGCGGCGGCACCTGCTTGGCTGGCGTGGCAAAAGGATGCTGCGTATTCCACGCATGTGACAATCATGGCGGCAGTGGCTGCAGGTAAGCCACCGCTTCCGCACAGAAGCAACCTTCAACACATTGTGTGCCGCTTGGCCTCTGCTCATCGCACTGGAAGTGAATGCGCAGCGACGGACTGCAATGCTGCATGCACATGGCAGTGCCAGCAGGCCAAGTGCACTCGGCTGTCTGCTTGCCGTGCGTGAGCAAAGGGGGAGACCACGAGTGCATTGTAACTTCTTTGCCGGTTGTGTGCCTGTTTCTGCAAACTGGCTGGCCCCAGGCGAGTTCCTTGAGCCGCTGCTGCCCACGCTGATGCCCCAAGCCGACATCCCGCTGCACGTGCAGCACATGAGCGAGCGCCTGGGGCTGCTGGTCATGCTGCACCTGGGCGAAGCGGTCATCGGCATCGCCGCAAGCCCCCTGGAAGCCACCGTGCCACAGTTTAGAGCCGTGGCGCTGGCCGCCACGCTCGTGTGGAGCCTGCACCTGACCTACTATCACGTCGAGCCTGATGAGCACAGCCACGCATACCGGCAGAGCAGGCTGCGCGGCCTGCTGTACTTCTACTGCCACTGGCCGCTGAGTGTGGCGCTGCTGCTGACGGGCAGCAGCCTGCGGATGTTGTTGGGTGAGCGCGTGGTATTGTGAAGTAGCCCGTGGAAGCTGCTGCAGCCGCTGCTCATCCCCATGATGCACTGCAGCCCCTGGTCAATGAGCATAACAAGGACGGTTGCAGTGCTGGCTGCAAGTGCGCCGCAGTCTGTGTGTGTGGAGCGCAGCATCAGCAACTCAACAGATTTGCTGCAACAGAAGTGCTTCTAGGCAGCAGGCAAGCCTTGCTGCCCGCTGTGTGCGGTGCCACCCATGTTTGTTGGGGCCTGCCTGCAGGCACCTAGCCGGGGCCTCACCATTGAATGTCTTACTGATCAATGTATTGTTTGATTTGTGGATTAATTTATTGTCTGATTTTCTGCAGGCACCTACCCGGGGCCCCACCATTCACATCTGGAGCCCCTTGCGCCCTTTGACGTGAGTGGCGGCTGCCAGTGCTTGGGGCTGTGATCAGCATGCATGGCTTGGGCCCGAAGCATGACAGGTGCTCTGCAATACCAACATGAATGCGCCGCACTCGTACCTCCGTTGAGAGCAACACCCGCTACTGCAGCCAGGCTCCAGCTGGCCGGCCGTGTGTCAACTTGTGTATGCCGTCCATTGCAGCACGGTGCATTCTACTATCCGGCACTGAGTCGACATCGCGCGTGCACGACCTCAGGGTGTGACCTTGCAGCCGCCTTCCTGCGCTGCTGCCATTCGTCGGCAGGCGGTGCTGCTGCATCACTCACGGCCCCGAAGCGCGTGGCACCTGTTGACACCAATGTGTCGCGGTATGCGCAGCCCTCTACCAACACAAATCTAATTCACACAGCTGTTGATCTGCAACGGGTGCTGCCCTCATGCTGCTGCCGCCGCCGCTGCTGCTGCTGCCGCCTACAGGTATCCCTGCTGCTGTGCGTGAGCTACGGCTTCTCGCTGCACATGCTGGCGGCCATCCGGGGCGCACACTACTTTGGGCTAGAGCCGGAGCACCGCGCAGTCCGGTCCGTGTCCAGGGCCGGCGTGAAGGGCTGGTGGATGGGCTGGTGGGCCATGCTGCTGCTGTGGCCGGTGCCGGTGTACTTCCTGCCGCTGCTGATACGGGAAGTGAACGAGCCTGACGCAGCAGCTGCTGGTGACGCAGCACCCGGCTTTAGTTTGCTGGAATCAGCATTGCACAATGCAAACAGCAACGAGGTGATGGGGCGTGGGGGTGCGGCTGGCGCCGGAGGGTTGGGCCGGCCCAGCCTGCCAGGCTTGCTGGACGATGGCGTGAGTGCGACGCTGCTGCTGTTGCTGCTGGCTGGGCATGCTGTGGTGCTGACGCTGAGCGAGTCGCTGTTTGCGCACAAGGTCACCAAGACGCCGCTGGTGGGTGGGATGGATGCGCCTGAGGGGCCGGGTCTTGAGGATGAGGTGTGACGAGGGGCGACAGAGAGTGATGTGTCTTGCTGGCAGTGCAAAGATGCGCAAGGTCATGAAGCGTGGGGAGTTTTGGCAGGATGATGCAGCGTACAGAGTGTTGGCAGGATGGTGCGGCGCGAAGTGCAGCTACACGTTTGGCAGGAGGTCTGGGACGTTGACGTGGCAACGGCACTGACAACGTAAAGCAGCAGAGTTGCTGTTGTATTCTAGACTGGAACTACGATGCTTGGAGGGCACTGGCAGTGCAGGCAGGAGGATGGGTCCAGCCCAGGCTCTTCTAGAATGTGGCCCAGCAAGCCACAGATGGTGTTGCAAGTAGTTTCCTGAGCAACCTGAGGTGTGATAGATACCATGCCGTTCGTTAGGTGAACATTGTGCATGTTGTGGGAGTTGCAGCGTTCAGGCGTTGTGCGCGCACACAACCGCAGCGCCCCTGCCTCACCTTCTGCCCTGCCCTAGGGCAGCTAGCAAACTTGATCAGAACGGCAAAGTACGATACTGTTGATGGCAGCTTGGATGCCCCTGAGAAAATTTGTGCAAATTCACTTGCAAGCTGGAGATGTTTTTGTTGACTTGGTATCAGCACGCACGATTATGTGAGAAACAGTGGTTTTAGTTGCAGGCATGGTCCCTGCTACTATTGAAATGGCAAATTGCAGGGTATGCATGTGAGGGGGGCTGACACCAAGCCCTGCGCATGCATGGGCACATTTAGGGCAGTGGCATGTAACTGCCGCATTTGCTGCATTGTGCGATACATGGCTTCTTGCAATTCTGCTCTTTCGTGTGAGATGCGCAGCTGTATCGATGTACTGCACTGTGCCATTGGCACAGGTGCTGCATGAACTTATCTCATTGGCGGCAGGGATGATCATGGTTGCATTGGATGCATGGTGTCATGTCAGGGTGACGCCTTCGTTGCCAAGGGTTGCAATCATTTACACAGGAAAGCACACTTCGTCCTGAACGGTGCTACATAGCACGCCGTGCTACGTATATGCTGTAGCACTGTGCTACATCAGCAGGGCTGCCAGGTTACTGCTTGCTAGAGCCGTGTCCTCTCATATCAGCACATACTATCAGGTGGTACATTCACATTACCGCACAGGTTGTGGCTCGCCAGCCTTCTAAGCCCTAATGTTGTTGTAAAACCATTCATCAACGAGCTTGTATAATGAGTACTACACCGGGTGCTGCATGCAGAGATCTCTCCCCTTAATCATGTTTAACAGCAACGATGCTGCCCAGCATGTTGCAGTTGCTGAGTCAGCCAGCACTGCTGCAGCGACAGCCAGTGAGTGGAGGTTCCAGATGACAGCCACAGCCTGCTACCGCGGTGCCCGGCTGAGCTAGGGCTGCACAACAGCCAAGGATTGCTGACTGGCACTGCAACCACAGCATTCAGGAACGTCATCAACCTATACTGGGTGCGGCACACATGCGTACATGGGTCGCAGCCCGTGTTGGGTACGTAGGCATGCAGTCCAGCACCTCCAATGCAGGCACTGCCGCCCTGCGCCAACCATGCGCCATCATCCCTCGACCGCCCTTTCGTCAGCTGCATCTCCCCTGCTGCTCGCCTTCAGCTGGGTCTCCCATGCGGCCAGCTGCTGCACCGCCAGCTGCTGCAGCTGCTGCCCCGCCTCTGCGTCGCTGGCGCTGTCCCACAGCACGTCTGCGATAGGACCGTGAGCTGCCTCGTTCTCGCAGCGCAGCAGCCTCTCCAGCAGCGGCAGATCATCTTGACTCTCGCCAACCTGCACCCGGCAGCCGCAACAGCTGGGTGGGGTCCATCTGTTAGTTGGACGTGCATGATCCGGCTGCTGATGATTTGCTGTACTCTGCGCCATGCCTGTGCTGCAAGCTTCCAGTCTTATGCATCAAAAGCAAGCAATCTGTAAACAAGCAATCTGTTGCTTGTTGCAATCTGTAGAGAGGCAGGACCTGATGATCACAGCGCAGCCGCCTCACAGATGCATGGGCTGGGTACACGCAAGCGACTGCCAGCTGCTGTCTGTATATGTATATCAACTATATATGCGCCACATTGTGCTGCGAGGAGCAGCGTGCGGCAACATGCGGCCGCGCAGTGGCAGCCTACCACAGACTGCAGGCTCTAGTTGCTGCTGTGCAAATGAGCAAGGTTGAGCTCACCTGCTCTGCTGCCAGGTCAGCGCGTGTTGCGATCAGCGGGTGCCGCCTGCTCTGCTCCAGGTAGGCCTCCGCGGGCAACGGCCGGTACCTGACACATGACACGGAGCCGATGCTAAGGCATGGAGGAAATTTGCCTACGGCGCTGCTGGGTACACACGATGAATCAAGATCCTAAGTTTGTTCGCGCTGCAACAATCCAGCAGCTCACTAGTGAGGCAGCAACAGGTACAGCAGGCACGCATGTGACTCTGAGCATGGTCTGCCATGCCTGCAGGTTCAGCATGGGTGCCATGCTGATGGCCCACCCTCACCTGCAGAAGAAGGCAAAGTGCCAGGGCAGGAAGTAGAAGGCCTTGCGCTTTCCCCACGCATCATCACCAAAGTGTGCCTGCACGGGACAGCCACCCCTTCACTGGTTATGAGGCGTGGATCATGACGATTGAGAGATACACAGTGTGGCAGACAATTGACGATCAGGGTGCATGACACGGCGCAGCAAGCAGCAGTAGCACAGGCGTTGCGGTGTAAGCAGCAGAGGCAGCAGCTGGGCAAGGACGACTCAACAGGAGCAGGCTTCTGCAACCATCTGGTACCGCTGTCGCATACGTCATGCGGCCCATGGATATGCTGTGCAACTCATGTATTGAAGAAACCCTCATGAGCGGAACGATGGCTCGCTGGGCTACTGCCTGAGGCAGGTTCAGTCCTGTACTACTGTATTGTAATTATTTATATTGTATTACCACGCCTCCGCCGCACCTTCATGTATGAAGCAAGCTGCCTGTAGATGCCAACACGCTCTGCTGCTGTTGGCAGCAGCTCGCGGCCCTGCAGGCGGCACAAACACGGGGCGGTACACACTGGTCAAGCGCCACCAACGTTTACCAATCAAAGGAGACCACATGTGGCACTGCCATACAGTGCTGGCAGCACTAAGCAAGGTGGCAGCAAGCGTAGTAGCTGCAGTACAAAGCATCAATCAAGCAATCAGTGTGCAGTCGATGTCAGGGACAGACCAGCACCCAGATTTATCTGAGAGCTGACTGTACCAGGGCCTCACCTCACGAATCTCCTGGAACAGCCAGGGCTTGATGAGCGCGCCGCGCCCGACCATCAGTGCAGTGCAGCCGCTGGCCTGCCACCTGCACACGCCAGCACACAAAGCGCGTGCCGGTGATGTCACGATTGTAGCAGCGGTAACAGCCGCATGCATGGCGGTTTTGTTTTGTGTGCACGCACTGCTGCCTGTTGAGGCTGCCACTTGTGCAACGCCACACCTTCAGCGGCAATCGCACGTGACGTGCCACAACATGGACAGCACCGTGTGGAGAGTGAACTCAGCGTTTTGGGATGTACTATCACTGTTCAGTCTGCAATCAGTACAGCAGTAATGCCAAAGTCATGGGCACCAAGCGCAGCAGAAGATGCACTGCAATCCTCTGCCCCTTGGGGTCAAACACTGCCTTGGCAGAACCGCCGACCGCCTGACTGACGATCGCCTTTGCACCAGAAGGGAGACTTTGTTACACACCATATCAAGTGAAACGGCTGTGTTCATGTCACATTTTGCCACATGGCTGAGCCGCGTTGCGCACCTGTCAGCTGCCTCGTAGTGCGTCAGGATGTCGCCATTGCCTATGATGGGCAGACTGCTGGCTGCCACGATCTCGCTGATCAGCTGCCAGTCAGCAGCCTTCTTGTACCTGTGCGCACGGCCCACCCAACAGCAACACAGCAACATGACCAGTGCTCTCGTATGACAACCCTGCAAACTCAGCACAAGCCATGCACCACATGCCACACGCCAGGTCGCTGCTCCTGCCAGCCAAGTGAAGCAGCAGAGTGGGGTACAGCGGGTGTGCAGGCGCATGAGGTTTCCCCATTTTATACCACGCCCCCTCTCTTAAAAGGGCTCTCAAAAGGGGTGCTACGTAGCAGCACACCATGTGCAGCACACTTCATCCAAGACATGGCAAGGCCGCAGCCAAAGCAGCCAGCCGCCGGCACGCCCTGCCCTCACCGCTGCTCCATCGTCCTGCCGTGAACGGTGATGGCTGCTGCGCCAGCCTGCTCCAGCAGCGCCACCACCCTGGGAGCGTTGATCTTCTTTTCGGACTCGCCTGCATACACAGGCAGGCACGGCAGCAGCTGGTGCCAAGGAGTACGCCGGCCAGCATGGCGCGCCGCCTGCCCGTACCTGCTGGTCCGGCATCTGCGCAGTAGGCTGAACAATTGAGTGCATGTGTTTGCGCAGCCATTGACTGTTTTGGGCTAAACTTCAGCAGGCCCGACATCACAAACCGCCGGCGCACACAAACACCGCTGTGGTTGCTATGTATAAAAGCTGCGATTAGGGACAAGCCACCTGTGCGGATCTTGACTGTGACCGGCAGCTCGACTGCTGCTGCTATGCCGGCCACCATCTTGGCCAGTTTGGTGGGCTTGCGCAGCAGCGCGGCACCCATGCCTCGCCTAGTAGCCTCTGCAGCAGCAGCAGCAGTACATGTTTGCAACAATGGAGAATAGAAGCAGGACAGGCTGTGATTTACGGGTGATGCACGTAGACCCAACAATTCCAGCACTTGCGCACATGTCCACAACAGATAGTGAAGTAACCATTTGAAGCCTTACCAAGGCTCCTTGGTCTTACCATAGATGGGGCAGCCACAGTTGATGTCAATCCAGGACGCCCCGGCTGCCTGCGCTGCTGCTGCTGCCTTCACCCCCTCTGCTATGTTGTTTGTTGCCACCTGAACCCCGAAGCAGCCCTCATTGCCGGCCTTGTACAGGCGAGCCTTCTCAACCCTGTCACCCCTGCATCACGCGTAGGAAAACAACCATGCAAGCACATAGAACTATGCTGTGAAGGCTGCAGATGGGAGGTAAGAAGCTTGCAGCATGAGGAGTGCAGGTAGCGACCTGGGCATGTTGCCATGGCCCCACAATATGACAAACAGGGAAGGAGACCATTGCAAACCGTGTGCATCATTAGCGATTGCATTGACAATAGAAGACGCTTGTGTGCCAGCACTTGCAGTGCTCTTTATGTTGCTTCATGCGGTCCATTTCATTCTGAAGTTGTTGCATCAGTCTCTGAGCAGCTGCGGCACACAATTTCTGTGTTAGGCTCCACTTTTTTGCTGCCTGGGGCGCTGGCAATCACATGTTTGTCTACAAAAGCTGTAAACGGTCAGCATAACTACTGTGCGCATTTTGAAGTGCGCCAGCAGCACCGCTCACTTGATGAGTTGCCGTGCAAAGGCCATCTCTGACATGGTAGGCAGCTGGGGGTCAAAGTCACAGCACAGCCTCCTGAACGGCAGGTTGCCGCCTACGGCAAGTGATGTTTTATATGCTGAAATTTGCAGTGCTTGTGGGGTTGTAACTCTCAGCGGGCCCGCAACCAGCCATTACACAGCAAGCCGCCATGTCATGCTGACATCAGCACGGTCATCCCATGATGCGGCTGCGCATGCACGCACCCTTGGTGAGAGGTGCCAGTATGACCTTGCCATTCAGCTGCTCCCTCAATTGCTGTCGTCGCTCAAGTACGTGTGCAGGGGCCTCATAGTGCCATTCCTCTGCCGCGGCAGTGCTGCTGCCGTCATTGCTGTTGCTGCTGTCACTACTGCTTACGGCAGATTCAGTGCGCCCGGAGCTGGAATACTCATCGTAATTGCTGCTTTGACGAGCTACAGCTATTATTCTTTGTGAATATGCAAGCCTGCTGCCTGCAGCAGCAGATGTTGCAGGCTTCCAACCCTGTGAACTGCCACATAGGGTCGAATGCATGGCTGGTTGCACTCGCACCTAACTTAAGGCAGCAAAAAACTAAGAGCAAGTTTAAGTTCCAAAGACGGATTCAGCGGTACACGGCAAAGCAGGTTTGACACCTGTAGAAGCCCCAGTTTTCAAATAGGCAGGCGATGTACGGTCAGCAGATGCGGTGCAGCAAACGAGATCATGACAAAAGTCACTGATAATAATGATCTACTCTCAGGGATAAATAGCAGCAGCTGCAATGACCGGGGGTGCTCCTTGTGCTTTAGCAGTCAAATCTGCGTCGCATACCAGCATTGAAGTCAAACCGAAAGGTCTGGGAGGGGCGAGCTTGCACACACAAGGCTATGGACACGGCGTGTGCGAGGTAAGCATCACCGAGACGTAGCGCTGTAGAGTTTCGAGGCTGCAGCGGGAGTATAATGGGTGATTTTGGCCCCCGACATTACCGGTAATGCCGCGCACGTCCAACAAGCAGCTGTGTGTATGCTCAGCATTGTATCTCCGGCACCGCTGTCTGGTTACCACGAACCACACTGGCAGCCAAACGCGCACACCGGACGTTTGTCTGAATACCTGCGCAGCGGAGCAGCTGATGCTGCTCGCAGCAGGTGTGGCTTGGCAGAGTTGGTGGTCAGCTGAGCTGCCTATGAGCAGGGTGTGGGCGTGTGAGCTGCTCATGAGCAAGGCTCTGGGCTTTCGCACAGCTGGTAAAGCATGTCAAGCTTAGGACGCACCAGCGTAACATTAGGGCCTGTGCTTGTGTGGGTTGCAACAACACCTGGCAGTCAAGCTGGTGTCTGAACTGCTGTATCCTGCTTTGGGATCCAAAGCAGTGAGTCCGGAGTCATTCTGCAAGCAACCCCATCAATGAACCAAGTCTGATGCCATTTAGCACTCCTGATGCCTGCTCACACCAGCCACATCACTCTAGAGTAGTGCTAACAAGGCATCCTTTGTTCTACAGGCCTTCCTGGGCCCCAGAATCCGGCGCCAGTGGACAGCGGCAAAGGGGACCAGCGACAGCACCACATGCCAGGTGCTGCCCTTCCTGCTGGACATCTCCCTGGCGCTCCAAGACACGCTGGATCTGGTCAAGTCGAGTGTGGATTCAGAGGTGGTGTTTCAGGCCACACTGCAGGTGCGCCAATGTGCATGCGGACGAGGTGATGCGGGCGCCTCTCCTGCAAGCCGTGCTGTGGCAAGCACAGCAGCAAGCGTCACGGACAGCAGGTGTCATGTCCGGCACCTCACCTGTAACTTGCAGCCTTACGCGGCGTGGCTGCTGCAGACTGCTGCTGCTGCAGAATATGGTAGCAGAGGCGATGGCTGGACTAGTGCACAGCCGACTGCTCTCCTCTGCTCAACCTGTCGCCACCATGCTGCCCTGCAGGTTCCTGCACACCACTCGCTGACGTGCAAGCTGCAGGTGTGTGGCCGCGCTCGCACAGCAGCTGCAGCAGCGCTGGCACTAGCAACAGCTGCGACAGGCAGATGCGTCCAGCTAGTCCCTTGTTGCCGTTCACCTTGCACCACTGCCCACTGCATGATGGTGCGGGTCCTGGCGTGCCGAATGTGATGCACAATGTGGCGCATTCAGTGTGTGCCGCATCACAACGACCTTAGCTCCTATGCTTGGGAGCGGCTTCAGTGCGGCTGAAGCTTCATTGCTGCTGTGATGTTGTTATGCGCCGTGTGCAGGCCTACGGGACGCCCTTTGCGGCTCCAGACCTGCAGGCACCAGCAGGTGACCTGGCAGATGCTGACCTGGAGTTTGCGGCCTGCATAGCAGCCCCGCCGGATCTCGACGAGCAGATGAGCATGAACATCGGACGTGTGCTGAGCATGCTGCAGCACAACAGGGCGGGCCAGGCGCAGGCAGGGCAAGCGGCCCGCGGCGCTGCTCAGGGGCAGCAGCAGCAGCAGGCACCACTTGGCCAGTGAGTCGCAGCTCCCCTTGCGAGAGTACTAGCTGTAGCAGCGCGGCTCGGCACGGTGCAGGCAGGGCTGATCAGGCAAGTGCAGGCGCAGCAGCAGCAGCAGCAGCAGCAGCAGCAGGCATCGGTGGACAAGTGAAGTGGCGGTGGGGCTGATCTCGCTGTACCTTTGTTTAGCAGCCGCCCGCTGATGGCTGCTGGGGTGGCATATTCCACACGGCACTCCACGCATGGCGCAGCAGCAGCTGCTGTCTGGCGTCTTGCAGCTGCTGACCTGGAACGGCGTAACTGGCGATGAACACGCTGCCGTGCCTGACTGTGCCCTGCAGGGGAACCACCGCAGCAGCGCAGCAGGCAGCGCCCAAGGTGCTGGTCAGCGTTGACGATGCAGAGGCCGGTGGCGCACACCTGCAGCGCAACAGCTCGACAAAGAAAGGGTGAGCAGCACCGCAGCTGGATGACGAAACATTGCACATGCTGAGTCAGCCAGTTTCGGGGCCCTATGCATGTGGCACGGCAGCAGGGTGCTCGCGGATCAAACAAGTCACGGCTGCCGGGCGAAGTAGGTGCTGTGCACTTGTTAGGTGCTGCTGCGCACTCCGGCCATCAACCTGCTGTGCGCAGTAAAGCATGTGCTTCGCTCTGCTGGAGCGTGAGCGACGCCACCACGCATCGCCTGGCATGCACGCCGTCATGCACTGCAGAAGGCCGGCCCACTGCCTGCAAGCTGCTGCATCTGCTGCAGCTTGGATTGTAACATGCATGATGTCTGACTGTGGTGCTGCCATCTTGCTGTGTTCCTGCTGCTGCTTCCCCTGACACACACACACACACACACAAGCAGGCCCCGCTCGATGGCGCCAAGCACGGGCTTTGGCAACCGCGCCATGCAGGCGCTGCTCGGGTTCGGGTACCTGCTCACGGTGTTGCACGAGAAGCACTTGGGCGGCCGCATGGAGTTCATGGCCTCTGCCCTTGCAGCAGCGGCATCAACCACGCCGGCAAGGGCAAACAGCCACATGCGGCGCCGCCCAGCAGCAGCGGAGGCAGCAGGGGGCGGACAGGCATGCTTGCAGGACTGCAGCAGGCGATCCGGGAGTGCCCTTCGCTGTCACTCGGCTCGTTCACGCCTGCGCGGCGCAGCAGCGCAGGCCCTGCAGGAGCAGCAGCAGCGCAAGCTACCAGCCAGCTTGCAGGAAACAGCAGCGCAACGGTCAGTGGCCCTAGAATGCTGCAGCAGCAGGTGCAGCAGCAGCGGCAAGCGGGTGCGTTTGCAGCAGCAGGGACGCCGGTGGGCGGCAGGATAGATAGCAGCCCTGGCTTTGAAGTCATCTGGCAGCGCATCAACAGCCCGACGCCAGGTGCTGCAGGCGGCGGTGCTGTGCAGGGGCTGTCGCTGCAGCTGTCGCTGTCGGTGCCGCTGTGTGCCCCGTGCAGCACCAGCAGCCTAGCGCGGGCTCTTGAGGGGGAGCTGGAGCTTGCAGGCGGGGCAGCAGGCGCTGCTGCTGATGATGTTGATGATGATGCTGTGAGGGAGTGCAGCAGCGTTAGCGGTGTCAGCCGGCGTTTGACAGCAGCAGCTGCAGCAGAGACGGCAGCTGCTGCTGCACTGGGCAAAGAATCGCATCCAAGCCGCAGCGGCAGTTTGGAGGTGCTGCTCGACGAGGCGCTGCAGCAGCTTGCAGAGGGCGACCCTGCTGTGGGCCTGCCAGCAGCAGCAGCAGCAACAGGCACTGGGCAGTGTGGTGCAGCAGCACCAGCAGCAGCAGCAGCAGCAGGTGATGAGGGTGCTTGTCAGCAGGTGCTGCAATCAAGTGGGAGCTGTGCTGCTGTCAAGGGGCCCAAAGAGAGCCCGTTTGCAACCTGCCAGAACCTGGAGCTGCAGGAGGCAGAGCTGGATGCTGCAGTTTTGGCTGGTGAGGGGCCCCTCCACTGAACGCAGCAGTGTTTGATGGTGCAGAACGCAATTGTCAGGGCAGTAGTAACAGCTTGTTATCTGGCTGGTCAAGTGTCTGGAGCTGCCATTTCCTGTGCTTGTGTCGCTTGTTGTTTCTTTTCTCTGATGTGCATTGCACAGCTGTTGTTACAGTGCGTATGTGTCTGCAAGGAAACAGGCGGATGGTTGCCCAGTTCGGTGCGCACATGCCTGCATGCTGCCGCCCTCCATTACTGTTTGTGTCACCAGCTGCAGCAGTAGCTCATTCCCATCATGATGCATGCATGCCACCCACTGCTAAGCCCACGTTTGCACGCTACCCGCTGCTGCTTGCAGGGGTTGACCCACTGCATTCACACTACCTGCCGGACCAGGGCTGCCTCACTTCACCACTTCCTGCAGAAAACCCAGCAGCAGCAGCAGCAGCAGCAGGCAGCCCACTGGCATCCTTCATCTGCCTACCATTTGGTCCTTCCAGCAGCAGCGCAGCAGCAGCAGGGCAGCAGCAGCAGCAGTCGCCAACAAATTCCGCTGTGGGCTCTGCAGCAGCAGCAGCTTCTGGGCTGAGTGCTGTCCGCAGCGGTGGCAGCAGCGGCACGCCTGGCGGGTTGTCAAATGCCAGCACCGGCGGCTACTATGCTGCTGCTGCTGCTGCTGCTGCTTCTGCTGCTTCTGCTGGCAGCCCTTTGGTGCCCAGGTCGCCCTCGATCCTGAGGCCGATGATGAGCATGCGGCTGACCTGCCAACCCAGGTGGCAGTTCAACGAGGCGTAGCTGCACCTGGACAGGAGCAGCAAGGCCACAGGAACAGCACCTGCTGCTGCCGCTGCTGCTGCTGGCAGCTGCAGCCCGGACGCTGCTCACACCCGTTTGCCAACCCATGAGCAGGATGGAGCACGGGGAGCCCAGCAGCAGCAGCGCAAGGCTGTGAATGTTCATGAAGGTAATGTTGGGGATGATGATTTGGCTCCTAGTGGGCTGTGGCCCACGTTGAGTCTTGGCCTGGTGCCTGTTACGATGCAGCCAAGCCGCGGCAACCAGCAGCAGCAGCAGCAGCAGCAGGACCGGCCAGCGTATGCAACAGGCATCGCATGAGGGCAAGGCTGCATGGCGCGGTGCAGCTGCACTGCAGTGGTGTGCTGACTTGCTGGCTCCTGTGCATCTTGATTGTGGTTGTGCGTGTTGGGTTGAAGCAGCAGCTGCTGCTGTGTGCGAGGTGGTGTCACTGCACTGCAGCTGAGGTTGGTGGCAGCAGGGTGATCACAGGATAAGCGGTCTTTCAACAGCGGATGCAGGCTCGGCTGCTGGTGCCAATACGTGTTGTTATTGCGCTGTTGATGCGCCCTTGTTGAGTTTACATTCAAGTCGACTTTTATGCGCTGTTCCACTGCCAGCCCTTCAAGGATTGCTTCTTCCTTGTGCGCAGTCATTTTGTTGTTTGTGTTTCTTGTCACGTGTAGCCGGGTGTTGGCTGCAAGCTGGACCAGCAGCAGCAGGGTGAGAGCTCAGGAGCATCGGACACTGTTTGGTGGCAATTGAATTGCATGAGAGCATGGACGAGCAGTGACAAGTGCATGTGCAGCAGTGTTGGGCAGGCTGTGCGCATGTCAACTACAGTGAGCACTGCAGCAAAGAATGGCTGGAAGTGTGGGTGGGCCTGTGGCCCTACTTTGGTATTTGGTGTTTGGTATTGGAACATGGGTGACAGATAACATGGCTTGAGGTGTGCCTGTGATCAGCAGCCATGTCTTTCTCAGCAGGTCTCAGCTTCATGTGTGGTGCTGAGTCTTCAAGGCAGTTTTGGCATGTAGTTTTACGTGTGCTGTTTTTGCCGGTGTGTTTCCCTTGTATGTTGCCCTGCTTGCAGGTCGTTTATTTCAGCATGCGGCCTTCTGCAGATGCAATCAATGACAACACTGCTGTGTTGGTTATGATTGCTGGCTGATGGTCGTTAGTGGATCTTACGCTCAACTCTGCTCAAAAAACTGCCAGCAAAACACAGGCATCCGGTCACACTTGACAATGCATGCTCCACCCGCCGGGAGACCCCTGTTGTGTACTCATGTACGCTATGGTTGTGCGCATGGTGCTGGCTTTTGGCTGTGTGGTGAAAACTCTTTGAGCTTGCATTCAGCATCAACCAGCTGCAGGGCCTCTCCCCCCCAGCAGGAGGCTTGCCTGGTACGCATGGGGCATTGTTGACCATTGCGCCTTGTGCAGGTTGTACCGTGTTCCCTACTCTGCACCACTGTGCACACCTCACAGCACATGCTTGCTTGCTGTGAGTCATTTGACTGCTGATTGAGTTACAGGCATCAAGTATGTCCCCTGGTGCACTGTCCTTGCAGCTGTCATGGTTGTCGGGCTGTAGCATTGCAGTGTGTAGTCAGCGCTTGAGATGTGAGTCCAAAGATGCCAACTCCCCCATCCAGGCCATCGTTGCCAGCAGATGCTTTGCATGCACCACTGTACTAGTAGTACTTATTCCAAGCACGCCTAGCAAGTGCATATGCCAGTGTCCGTTCCTGCTCCTGTTCACCAGCAGCACCATGGCCATGGGCACCGCTGTTGTGATCTCCCCAGGCTTCCAACCATGGGTGGATGCGGTTCATAGTAGGTTCGGCGGATGGCTTGTTGTCTCAAATCGTTGGACCCCATGACGAAGAGTCGACTCTTCGCTTGCCTCATTGTTGAGTGGGTGGACCTGCTTTGGTGCTTTGATGGTCAGTAAAAAGATGAAATCTCCTATCGCTAATTAGCGCCTGACCATAGGAGCCTGCCGTCACTTGCTGAAATGCTGAGACAGCGCATGCATGCACTTAAACAGCAGGATTTCAGCCCAGCAACTACCGCCGCGGTCTGAGGCGGCCTCAGTCAGTTGCACCATGATCTGGCCCAGGCTGACTCAGCCTCCTCGGAGGAACATGTGCCACGTTGTGTGATCCCCAAAGGAACATGTGCCACATGATGCACTGCATGGCATGTGGCAGGGTTGCTCAGACCGTTCAGCTGGGCTACGTTGGGTCTTGTGCTAGCCACAAAATTGCGAGTGCGGCTCCTTGTTACAAAATTGCTGGTTTTAGCAGCCAGGCATCACAACTAGTTATGCTCACAGGGACCAAGGCAAACAAAGCACAATGTTTGCAGCAACATTGAGCTTTCGCTGACAGGCTGTTGTATGGATGCAGGAAGCAGGGCGCGGGAGTCAGCAGCATACCACTGCTGTGTGGCAGCGCAGGTGCCGTCCAGCTGGCAGCCGCAGAGCACCAATCACGAAAACCTAATTCCATTAAAAATAAGGCCTGACAACCTGCAAGAAATCTCTGGGGACGCGAAGTCATGGGATGATGTCAATAGCTTTACCTTTAGAGGATATGCAGGTGCGCGCAGGGCGCAACACGCCGCCACCGACAAGCCTCTCGGCTATTTTGCAGTACGCTGTACGCCACCTGTACACAGCAGCTGTTGCACTGCAGTCTCCCAGCTGGCATGCATGGCCAGAAAAGAAGGCAGCGCAGCCAGGCACGCACATGTGTACACATGTACATGGCGGGACACCTGTACATGACGTAACATAGCAAGTGTAAGTGACAACCTTGTAAACTGTCAACTTGTGAGTGTCCCAGGAGGGAGGGGGTTACCCATTGTATGCGCAGTGCGCAACATGTTTATGCAACAGCCATGCATGGCTCCACACAAGCCCCCAGGACAAAATCGTTGACAACCATTGCCAGCAGCGTCCACTGAATGGGGCGTGGCTGCTGACTGCTTGCTTGTGCGTAGAATTTGCGCAAAAGGCGTTATCGTATGACAACACACAGCACGTCGTGAAGGGGGCTGCTGATGCAGTAATGCTTTTCAGCAGTACTGGTAGGTGATAACAGCGGCGGTAAAAGCTGCACCCTGTTTGAACTTCTTGTGCATTCAAGCCCAAAGGAAAGAGTACCAACATGTGACTGAACACAATGGCATACTGATGCTTCATTTCATTGCCTTGATGCTTATTCGTCAAATACCTATCACATTTAATGGCTTGAAGCCAAGCATTTGGTTTGCTCAGCCGCCAGACCGATCAAGCAGCAGGCTGACAGCAAACAAAGGTTCACAGGTACTGCGATAATAAGACGTTGGTGCCAGTGCCAGTTGACAATGAATGTGACACTTGAACACTGCTACAAGAGCTTGCATACACATGTGTACTGCACAGTAAGGGATTGTGTCTGAGTCAACAACAAGTGTGTAACAAGAGCCTGGCGAGCAGCCAACACAACGCATACACCAGAAAACAGCTGCAGTCACCACCACCAAGCAAGCTGCAAGAAATTCTCCAGATCTGGCCATGCAGCCACTTTATGCAGGTGCTTGCGGGCTCTGTTCCACGTCTATAATTATGTCAATATTTTAGTGCCATTGGCGGCCAAGCTATGCCAGCCGTTGCAGCACAGGTTGTGAGCAAGCGCAGCTCCATTGCGGACAGTGACCACCAAAGCGCGGGCTTCACTAGCTGTGCTGGCAGCAGCAACGGCCATGCCAGCCAGCAAGAAGATCAAAGACACACTTGAACACAACACCAACAACAAGAGAAGTCCATCCTCTTTGATAGGCGGACAGGGCTGATGCAGTAGCTCAAGGACACACCCAATGCTAGTGATCAATGGGCCCACAGCATGGACCCGCCGTGGCAAGCACCACACACACTGCACACATGCGTACACGTGACACTGATCACTGCAGTGCGTCAGCATCAGTGCTCAACTGTTCAGCAGGCGGGCGGCCTCCGCAAGTACGTCAACCATGTCGTGGCCCGCCACCTTCCGCAGGTAAGCGGCCAAGTCCACACCCTCGCTGTCAAAACTCGCCATGGACCAGCCATATGCAGCCGAATGCGCGCAGGCACCGCGGGGAGTGCCCCTCCTAAAGGAGTCCAGCACATCGTCAGCTGTATTCTCAACCAGCTGCCGCAGCTGCCTGCGCTGCTGCTGCTGCTGCTGCATGTGAGTGTTGGGTGCGAAGCCCACTGGTGCTGCAGCAGCGGCTTGTGCATCAAGCCCAGCCTCGAGCAGCGCGTCCCATTGATCAAGCATCCGAAGCTTCCGCCTGCCACTGGCAGCAGGTGGCGACGGTGCCGGGCTGGCACTGGGCGTCTTGCCGCTGCTGCCGCCGCCCGCCAATGGCTGTGGTGCTGCTGACGTTTGCAGGTTTGGCGGTGCTACTGGCTGCGCCTGCATGAGGCGCTTCTCCTAGTCCCACAGCAGCACCCGAGGGCTGGCGAGTGATGTCAAAATTGTACGCTCCGATGTCGGGCATGCCTGGGCACAGCAGCAGCAGCAGCAGCAGCAGCATCAGTGGCGTCACCACGCTGCAACATGCTGCCAGTGGCCAATCAATCTGGCACAGCAAAAACGCTGCGGCAAGCAGCCCCACCAACAACAGACGCAGTAGTAGTTCCTTGAAAACAGCGCAGTGGGCTGTTAAAAGATGAGCATGGTGTCCATCATCAGCCCAACAAAGTTATCTGTGCAAAGTGGCTTTCAGCAGCAGCCGGCTGGACTCTAACTACCTGAGTACACGAAATAATGTTTCCTGAGCACTTCTGGATTGCAGCCACGTGTCAAGCAATCAGCATTTCACATGAAATCAACAGCAGCAGCAACAGCAGCAGCAGCAGCAGCAGCACTGCAGTATCACTGGCAGCAACCGCAGCATCAGTGCACTTGGCAGCTCACTGGGCAGCGTTGCGCTCCACAGCATGGCGCCTTTCAAGTTTGTGCCCGCAGCCTTGGCGGTGATGAGCGCGTCGGCCACCACGGCCACGACCACCTTCTGCTCCTCCTCACCGAAGAAGCGGCGCGACACGCCAAATTCCTCAATCACAAGCGGCCTGCAAGTTTGGCACAAGCAGACAGGCCTAACTGCGGACACGGCCACGCTCATATGTTGCGTTTCACTGCTGCTGCTTGCTAGACACAATGCATAGCTGCCTGCCAACGCCACAGTCGCTGGTGGGTGGCAGCCTCATGCTGCTGTCTGGTTGTGCTGCAGGTCCTGCTGGCCCCTGCAGGGCGGCGCCAGCCCGCACGCTGCAAGGTGCATCGCTGGGTTCTGCGTGTTCCTCTGCGCCTGCAGGTGGTTGTGGTGGTTCTGGCGGCACAACATACTAGCGTGGCAGCTGCATGTGAAAATCCTCCAAAGGGTTGAGCAAGTAGTGTGATGTGATGTTATTACACGTTTATCACACTCCATGTGGCAATGTGCCTACCTGCCCGCCAGCTGGTCGTACAGGCGGATCTTGCGGTGCAGGTAGTTGACATAAAAATTGAAGTCCGGCTTGCGCCAGCCCAACTGCTCCTGCTGCTCCAGCTGCCTGCAGGAGGCCACCACCCCAGCAGCAACAGCAGCAGCGTCATGTTCAAGAAATGCTTGATTAAAAGAAAATCTACTTCCCTGTTTGGTGGCTGACGTTGCTATACCGCAGCACACTATGCTGAACTACTTAACCGTGTACGTGCCACACCAAGGTGACTGGTTTGAAACAAAGGTGGCTCAAGTAATGAAAATAAATGATCGCTGATTGTCATGCCAATACCTGCCAAGACGGGTGTGCGGATGCAGATTGGTCAGACACTCACCATAAAAGCTGCCTGTTGACATATCCCAAGCTGGGCACCTTGTGCCCCACCCCCACCTGTAGTACATGTGTGTTGTCGCCACATCAAAGTGGGCGATGTCCTGCGGCCACTTCTCTTCCTCGCACTGACCCCCTGCAGCAAGCAGGCAGGCAACCTGACGCATGCATGCACACACGAGCTGGTGTGCAGCCCAAAGACCCCATGTACAAACGCATTGGTTGCAGCCCAGTAGCAATCCACACCACCGGCCCGTCCAACTGCATCCTTCGCATGTTATGCTGGCTGATAACTGTTGAATGGCACTGAGTGTCGGGATTTTGTGTGCTGCACGAAGTCGGTGGGCAACCTGCCTGCTCCGGGGTTGTAGGAGACGCTCGCATCTGCAGGTCCAAAGTAGCCCTCAGTGCCACTGAAAGTGAGCTGGCCAGGCGCAGCAGCCTTGAGCACGGCAGCCATCGAAGACAGGAACGAGTCGCGGGCGGCACTAGCTGCAGCATCGCAGCCGGGACACCTACGCAGAAGCAGCAAGCAGGGTGCAGCAGCGCTCGGTGACGTCTGGCAACGCACCCCGCGCGGCATTGTATCCTATACCTGTGTCGAGCAATGCTTGGAGTTTTGCAACGTTTTGCAGCTGGCTGCTGGATTTTGGCGGAGCTTCAAGTAGTCCAAGGTTGTGCGCAAAGGTCATGCTGATGTATACCGTGAAGGCTGTAACACCTCCAGATTTGCCCTGCAAGGGGCTGTTACTTCAACATCTGTGTTGTAACATTACTAATTTGTAACGGCACATGCGGCTGCCTTACCTTGGTTCGTTGAATGCATCCCAGCCCAGTATCGCAGGGTCGTCTTTGCGAGCCAAGCCGCTGACACTGCTCACACGGCCGGTCATGCTGGCGATGTGCTTGCGGTACAGCGCAGCCACGGCCGAGCTCCTGCAGTCAGCGGCAGAGCATACGCTTGCGACTTGTTGCACATACAGCTGCACAGGAGTGGCACCTGATGCCTAATTTGTGATGCTGGCAGCAGAGCCCTACATCTAGCAGCTGCTGTGAAACACTCACGTCTGCAGGCATGCTGTGCTGTGGACATGCGCTGCTGGGCAGTGCACCTGCTGGTTGAGGCATGCCTGGTGAGTGTGCACCACCCACTTGTAAAAGTCTGCCACGTTCTTGCCAGCAGCGCTGCCCTCAGCCATCGCCAGCCATTCCTCAGGACCAAACTGCAGCAGCAGCAGCAGTAGCAGCACTGGTGATGTATGCAATTGTCAAGCAGCAGTGCACTGCAGGCAGCATTGGCAAGCACTGCCGGCAGCATCCCCACTGCCGACAGCTGGCAGCAGCAAGAGCCCGCAACCGTTGGCAGCCAACGACACACCCCAGGAGCCCAGGAGCCGTTTGAAGCTCGTTCTATTACACCCCACTGCCAGCGGCTGCAGCAGCTGCGCTGCAAATGCACGCGCCGCCGCACTCACGTAGTGGTGCCAGAAGTTACCCAGCGCCAGCACCAGCCTGATGCCCCTCCTGCCGGCTGCAGCAACCACGTAATCGAGTGCTTGCTGCTGGTCCTCGTCATACAGGCCCGACCCCAGCGGCAGCCCTGTGTTGAAGGCCCAGGTGCGCACCACAGACAGGCCCAGGCGCTGCACAGTTGACGCAGAGAAAAGAGTTTGTTTGCGGCGGCAGCGGCTTTAGCAGCAAAATCAGTTCCTTTTACGCAGAGCGCCCGCCAAATTGCTTGGAAGGTCCACTCAGTGGGCAGCATCCCGCAGTACACAGGTGGAGCGAAGGAGAGTGCTGCTGCTGCTGCTCCTCTAAGCACAGGCCAGACCTTACGTGGCGAGCCTGTGCTGAGTGCGTGAACGTCAACGTAACTCAGCGCTGAGAATGCAACAGTCTGTGCCACTCTGCAGTAAGACGGAGCTCCAACAGCTCTGAGCTTGATCTCTGCCGCAGTACCACTCAGCCCTGCAGGCTGCCTGCACGGCCAGGTACCGCTTAGCCCTGGAGGCTGCCTGCACGGCCAGGAGGGGTTAGTAACACCGATATTAACGTCATCAGCTGCTGTGCCGCCGCCCACCTGTGCAGAGTCGAGCACCCTGTCGACAGCGCCAGTGCCACTTTCCCCATTGGGCAGCGTTCCAAAGGCGGCATAAGCGGTGAGGTAGTAGGCATTGACGCCAATGAAGTGGGGCACTGCAGCAGTTGGGTGTCGACTGTTAACAGTTGCCATTGGACAACATGGCATGAACAAATTGTAGTTGTCACGCACAGTAGCAGGCCTACATTCTAGCACCTGCACCTCAGCTACAGGAACAAGATGGCACATCAAGCACAACACACATCCCCAACACTGCAGACAACACTCACTTGCCGAGGAGAGACGCACTGTGCTGAACAACAGTATCAATGCCAGCAACCCCGTGGCATGAACTTTAAAAGGCCGCATCGTTGTTTTGTGACTATTTCTCTCTCAGTGCGAATGCCACCTGCGAATGCCGCCTGTACTTGCCCGAGATTACCACACCATTCAGGCTACACTGCGAAGATCAGCAATTGCCCTGCAACCTGAGAAATAGAGAAATTCATAAATTGTTTACGCCCCCCCAAAAAGATCCAGACAAAGACTTCAGAACAACTAGAGCAGAAGCTAACGTCCCGGCGGGTGCACGACCCAACGAAGACGGGTGCAAGGGAGAGCAATATCCACATTACGAACGACAAGAAACACACCCGTCAATAACACAGTCTTCTTTAACTGTTTAATTGCTGAAGAAGTAGGCTGAGAAAGTGATCCCTGCTTACATAAACGTTGGAGACCATGCATAACCCTACGGGTTGTTTCTCGCATTGACAGCATAAACGACGGCAGCCGGCGCCATTACGAGACAATTTTCCGGTACAAAGGTAAGTTCAACGTAGTATATCGATCTGCGGCAGCAACATGGCGCCTGCTGGAACTGCCCAACTCTGTGCTCTCTGCTACACCTGACCAGTAGATATGCCAACGGCTGCCAGCCGAGCAAAGCAGCAAAACAGCAGATGCCATAGTACATGCACGCCCGCCATACAGCCATGCAGGCACCACACATCGTCCTCCACCAGCTACAACCCACCGCTGGCGCCGCCAGGCACTACTTCGCCACTCTGCCAGGACCAGGACGGCCCCAACATGCTGCCCACCGACCGATCTACCTGCCGCCCCGCTTCTGCTGCCGCATGCGCGCCATGTCTTTCGGGTCCCGCGTGCGGTCTGTGATGAAGCGCCGCTGCTCCTCAAGCTGTGAGGGGTCCACGCCCTCAAACTGCCGCGGCTTCTGCTGCTTGCCAAAGCTGAAGGCAAACATGCCGCGCCGCACAGCCATGTCGGCATCTGCGGCGCTGCTGCTGCCTGCAGCCTTGTCCCTGCATGATCAAAAAAGACGATGCAGCAACGCAGCACACCGTGTGAGCTTCCTGGGCGCTGTGCATGCTGCTACCATAGTCCGTGCCTGCACCTGCGCCGCCGCTGCTGCCGGCATTGTGCCATCCGATGCCGTCACAGCCGCAGCCCTGCAGAACAGATGTAAGCACATGTAGCTGCAACAGGTTTTGAGAGGGAAATTGCGACGACGGCTATCACACCGTAGCCTTGCCAGCATCTGCCTTGCCCCCGGTACACACCTCGGTGCCTTCCTGACAGCAGCGCTGCGTTAATTGCTTCTGTCGCTTCCATTGCTTTTCAATGCCTTTGCCTCCATCCTTCCAACCCCTGCCACGCCCGTACACAAATGCGCTGGCCCAGCTGCCACAACTGCCTTGTAAACCGCTTGCCCATCACATCACACAACTGCAGGCGTCGCCACAACACAGCGGCCTCAAGGCTAACCTTCATCCCTTAGCCTTGCTTTGCTTTCCTGCTGCATTGCAGTCCTGCTGCTTACTACCTCGTTGAAGGAATTGTCCAAATAGAGCCCCAGAAACTGATACCAGCAGCAGCTGGCCCACTCACCCTCCGATTTTCTTGGCCAGCAGTGCTGCTTTGACTGCCTCTGTTTCCTCAATCTTTGCCATCTTTGCCTCCTTTGACACCTCCACCTCTGTAATGGCCGTCATCATGCCTGGCAGGCTGACCTCGTTTGTCAAGCTGGCCTGTAACACATTGTAACACACTCAACGCCAGCAGGTGGCAGCGGGCAAAGCAACTGGTGTCGATGTGTGTGCATACAGTATTACATGAGTCTGGTTGAAAGCCACCATGCCTGAAGGGTGATCCCATGTGTCAAGCGGGCTTGCAAGTTCAGCAAAATTGACACACCAACCCAAACAACGGCACAACAATGCATGTTTGGCAGTTCGTACAATAGAACACTCTCAAAGGCGCTGAGCAGCCTGCACAGTGCATGCGGCTGCCAGTACATCCAATGGCCTAACAAAAGCCGCCAGAAACACAGCCGCCGCACGGCACCCCTGAACATGAGAACCCGCAACATGACATGTTACATAGCAAGTTATGTTTGGCAGCGCACCTGCAGCCCCTCCGGCAGCCTGTACAGCTCCAGCTCCTCCTGCTGCTGCCTGCTCAGCCGCTGCCGGCCCTCATCGACCTGCTTGCCCAGGCGCGCCGCCAGCTGCGACTCTATGTAGCGCTGCAAGTGGGATGGTGGGGGGATAGCCCATGCAGCAGGACACGGGCAGCAGACACAGCGCGGGAGGCACACACTTCAGTGGATGGGTGCTGTTGTGGTGGAACACACTCCGCAGAACTTCCTGCAGAGACTTGCCACCAGCTGCAGACTTGTGAAATTCCCTTGCTGGAGTAGCAAAAGAACGGATGACAACATCTGTAGACAGCCCTAGGACGTGCCTACAAGCACATCTGCGGCTGACATTGCAATGCCCCTGCAGGGTACAACCACACCACCTTCCTGCTGCCGCTGCTACTACTGTTCTTTGTTGCGGCATGCAGAACGCCCACAGCCTGGTGCCCTGCTGCGTCCACTGTCCCTTTTGATGCACAGCAATCGCTGTGTTGTCGCATGACCTGCAGCAGCAACAGCGCAGCTGGTGGCGCACCTGCATGTGCGTCTCCTCGTCCATGATCTGGCTCTTTGCTGTCCCTTCTGCCTTCACGTACTGCGCATCCATCAGCTCATTGTCTGCTGCAGCGTCGCCCTCATCTGCTGCTGCAGGAACCAGCTTGCTGGCATCAATCCCTGCAGCACGCTTGCGCTGCTTCTGCAGCAGCTTCAAGCCATGCAGCAGGTCAGCCTTGACCTCCGCTGCTGCCGCTTCCTCAGCTGCTGCCAACGCGTCTTCAGGGTCCTCCTCAAGAGTGCGTTTCCTGCGAATGTTTCGCTGCTTGCCAGATTTTGGTGGTTTCACAGCCATTTGCTGCTGCCCTTGCTGCGGATGACTGTCTACGTGCTGCTGCGGCTGCTCCTTGCCTGTGTCATTCTGCTGTTGCTGCTCTAGCTCCTGCTGCTGCTCTTGCTGTTGTGGTGTTGGCTGTTCACGTTGCGGCACTGCCTCCTTTTGCTCCTGCAGTTGCTGCTCTGGGTGCTGCTCTGCCATTTCGTCATTCTGCTGAGTGTCAGCCATTGTGAGGCTCTCACGCCTGTGAAACAATCCAGCACCGGAACTTGGCAACTGTCGCTGTTCTGAGAACTGCCTTAATGCTGAGATTCAGCAGCTACAGATACGGCAGCAGTAAACACAACCAACTGATGTGTAATTTTGTATCCGTTGTGTTCAAGTTGTGCAAGCTTTCGTCGTTCGACAAAACCACGGCCCGGCTGTCAGTGACCGGGTGCATGGTTGTCCTGAGAGAGCACTCCACGATCTGCACACAGAGCGGTCCACGTTTGTAGCGTAATAGTCTTTCTGTCTTCGTGGTATTTCTAGCAGCCACTGTGCGGCCAAAACTCCCCCCTCGGACACTTCAGCAGCAGCAGGACAACCAGAGCAATCACAGTGCCACTGTTCTGCATACGGACGGCGTTTGAGGCCTTACATGGTGTCACAAGAACACGATGAGCTAGCTGCACAACCTCAAACAGGTACAGCGCTGCTGTAGATGCCCTGCCAGCTTGGCGCAGGGACATACCACATCTGCCACAACCAGCTGCACCACTACCAGCTGCCCCACCAACAACAGCACCAGCTGCAGCAACAGCAGCAACGCAAGTATCAATTATGTCACCGCATACTTGCTCAGGCCGCTTCTCGTGCGTTTGACCGCAGTCAACTGCAACGACAGCCAGTCAGCGATCAGCAGCGACCCTTGCAGAGCACACTGCGGCGCCCTTCCACACGCAGGACAGCAGCTGCTGCCGATACTGCCACATCAACAGCCTGGTAGCAGCGGCAACCGGTACGCTACTAGCAGCTTGCAAGGGTTGGACGCACTGCTTGCTTGAAGTGGCAGCAAGCTGCTGCCAATTCAGGCAGGCTGGCAGGCCTCTAGCCACCTGAGTCAGCGCTGGAGCGCCGTCATGTACAGCTAGCACCCCATTTGCAGCAGCATCAGCTGAAGCAGCTGCAGCAGCAGCAGCAGCAGCAGCAGCATTCACAGCGACCACAGCAGCTGCAGCAGCAGCATGGGTGGTGAAGAGGAACCTTCTCATGAGTCAGATGATGGCAAGCCTCTGCTGCTGCAGCATGTGCAGCAAACCGATGCACATGCAGCACGGTCAGCAGCAGTGGTGCGAGCCATCAACGTGCACGTTCTGCCCATTTTTCTGGCAATGGCAACACTGTGTTACATTGACCGCACCAACACGGCGTTTGCAAGCTTGCAGATGAACAGGGACCTGCAGTTTTCAGCTGAGACATACGGTGAGCAGCAGGGGCGGCAGCGGGGGCTGCAGTAGCGGATATGTGCAGGTTTGCCATCCTGACCATCATCAGCACCAATGTCATCATCAGCAGCAGAGGCCTCAGCAGCGGCGTCTCTCGCACCCACCGAGGAGCAACCTGCCGACTCTCTGTTGCGCAGGCTTGGGCTCCGGGCTGTTCTTCCTGGGCTACAGCGTGTCTATGGTGCCCTCCCAGCTCGCCCTGATGCGTGTGGGGGCGCCACGCTGGCTGGCCGCCATCGTCACGGGCTGGGGCCTCACCGCCATGAGCTTCTCTGTCATGAGCAGCAGGTGAGTTGGGCGGGTGTGTGGGCGTAGCCGCGGGGAGTCGTGTTGCAGCTTCGCGCCAAGCCAAGCCTCAGTGCCGTGCATATGGCTGTCCAAGCAGCCAGTGAGTCGGGCGGGATGTGGGCCTAGCAGTGAGTCACGTTGCAGCTTCCTGCCGAGGCGAGCCTTACTGGCACGCGCTTGCCTGTCGAAGCCGCAGGTGAGTCGGGCAGGGATGCGTTCGCAGCGAGTGAGTCATGCTGTAGCGTCATGCTGAGTCGGGCCCCACTGCCATGAGCTTACCTGCAAGTGATCAGCTCACGGGCATGTCCTGTTGCGCCTGTCCTGCAGGCATGCATACCCTTGTCGCTGGTGGCTTCTGCTGCATATTTTGTATATAAGATGTGTATGTTTGTATGTGTAAGATTGCTCCATACAAGCCCAGGCCTGCAATTTGAGGCTATGATCACCACAACCCGCTGTGCCGCACATATGATGTTCAAATCCTCCTGAAGGGCGCCTCGATGCAGTCAGGCGCTAGCTCTGAGCGCTGCATATCTGCTTGGTTAGATGCTGCTTGTTGACAGCCTCGCCACTCATGCCATGGGCGTGTGTGTTGCACTGCTGTACCATGACTGTTGTCCTGCAGGGTTCAGTTTTGGGCGCTGCGCATCAGCCTGGGCATGTTTGAGAGCGGCGCCTTCCCTGGCATGTGTGAGTTGCAGCTGGCGGCGCTGGCAGTATTGTGGTGTTTGGTTGTGGGTCGGCAATCATGGGCGTGATTTGCCGTCTGTCACATTCTGCAGCCAAGCTTGTCCGTGCAGATTTGTGTGTGTCATGCTGTTGTGATGAGCTGCTGCACCTAGCTGCTTTGCTCGCTTGAAGTCGTTGGATCACAAGGTGTCAGACCACTGACAGCAACATCCTACACCATGTTGTGGTTAAGAATAACATGTCATAACTTGTTACACCGCACAGGGCACTACCTCAACAGCTTCTACCCGGCGGATGCCATAACACTGCCCTACTCCCTCATAGAGGCAGCTGTAGGCGTGGCCAACGTGGCAGGAGCCCCCTTGGCTGCCGCGCTGCTGCTACTGGACGGGACTGGCGGCTGGGCTGGTTGGCGCTGGCTGTTTCTGGTTGAAGGCGTGCCGAGCGTGGCTACGGGTGTAGCGATGCTGTATCTGCTGCCCAAGGACTTTGCAGCGGCAAAGTTTTTGGGGGCACAGGACAAGGCGTGGCTGACTCAGGTGCGCTGACCCGTGCTATTACTTTGTGTTGAAGTGCGCCGAGGCCAGGTTGTGGTGCCAACTGGATGCCTGCAGCTGCCTGCTTAGATCCTGGCAGCACAAAGAGGCGCTTGCTGCGGGTTGGAACAGTTGGGTTGTTCGGCATGCGGCAGTAGGTGCTGCCTGCACGGTTTCCAGACGTGGCAGGGGTCGTGGCGACGCTGCTAGCGCTGCTGCAATAATCCAGTGGAGTTTTGCAGGGCAAGCATGACTTTCACAGATGAGCTGACTGCAGCACTTTGTTCGGGGCAATGCTTAGTGCGGGCTGTGGGGTTTGTTATGGTGCATGTCAGAGACATACGGCAGATCCTGCAAGTATGCTGCTGCCCCAGCCCCCCATCTGTAACATTGACTCGTGCCGTTGCCTGCAATCACGTTTGCTCACACACCACCAAAAGACCGCTGCACACGAGAGGCTGATGGCCGTGCGGCGCTGCTGCACCCGTGAAGCTCCAGCCCCACACCTCTCCTGCTGCTGTGGCGGCTGCGACTGCCGTGCAGGCGCATGCTACCAGCAAGCGCCATGCGGCGGAGGCTGAGGGCCGGGGCGCGGTGCGGCTGCTGTGCGATGCTGCTGCCAACCACCGCGTGTGGCTGGTGGGGCTGGCGGCGTTGCTGAAGAACGCAGCGATGGTCGGCATACTGTTCTGGTGAGCTGATGTGGCACGTGAGCAGCAGGGACGCGTGGGTTGCGCAATGGGGAGTCGGGGCTGTGTGTCGTGAGGCGCGCAGCGCTGGCTGGGGGCGATGCTGTTGTGGCCGTGTTGCGGCAGGCCTTGCGGGGCAGCAACCCCAGCAGCGCTTCTGCGTGCTTGAGGCTCAGGCATACAAACTGCTCATCGCATGCTGCAAGTGCATGTGGTGGCAAGAGCCTCACGCACGTCACATCAAGTGCCTTTCAGCCGCAGTATGTGTGTCGTGTCGCAGGTGCCCCATCATTGTGAATGCCATCATTCACGGTGGCAGCATAACCATGGCTGCAGAAGCAGACACGGCAGCAGCCGGCAGCCACCATGGCCGCCACCTGCTGCATCAGCAGCGGCAGCTGTTGGCAGCTGCGGCAGGCAAAGCTCGCAGCAGCAGCGGCATCGGCGAAAAGGGTGTTGCTGCAGTGCTGCTGACTGCGGTGCCGTTTGTGTGCGCAGCTGTGTGTGCTGTTCTACTTGGCCATCGCTCGCAGCGGCTGCGAGAGAAGGCGGCACACACTGCAGTTCCATACTTCACAGCAGCGCTGCTCTTCATCCTGTTCCCTTTTGTGGCGGCGTGCGGAGGCGCTGCAGCTTTTGTGTGCCTGGTGCTCGCCATCACAGCCCTCACGGCACCCAATGCGGTGCTCAACTCGCTGGCGTCGGCAGTCAGTCAGGGGCCATCCGCAGCTGTTGGGCTGGCGCTGTACAACGCGGTGCGTGAGGCGGTGACCAGGACAAGCCCGGCTGCAGCTTGACATTCCCGCCTGGCTTTTATTCTAGGAGCTATTGACTGATGCTGCGACTGGCAGTGATTTGGTCTGCACTGGCCCTCCCTTCAGCTTGTCACATGTCCTGCCGCAGCGTCGTGGGCGTGCTGGGCGACGGGGCCCCTGCCTTCGTTTGTTTGCAACGCAAACGCATCGGGGCGGGCTGACGGAGTCTCTGCCTGCGCCGGGCACATCGTGTCAATTGGTTGGCTGCAGGTCGGCAACGTGGGCGGGCTGCTGGGCCCCTGGCTGATTGGGCGCGTGGTGGAGGCCACTGGCGGCTACGCTGCTGCCCTGCAGGCGCTGGGGCTGATGGTGGCTGCTGCCGGCTGCTTGTGCTGGTCGTTCAGGCGTTGGAAGCTGTGACGCACATGCGGCCACCCACAGCTGAGTCGCTGTGTCTGCTGCACGTCATGCACCGTATCTTGTGGTGCAAGCTCTGGTTCTGCTGCTGGCTGCTGAAGCGTGTTGCTGGGGTGACGCAGGAAGCTGTGCTGCGAGTTTCGTCTGCACAGCGGCTCTCCTGTTGCGTCAAGTCCAAGTTCGGCAAGCTGTGCTGCCGGCGCGGGCTGCTGCTGGCTGCTTCACTGTCGCCTTCCTGCGCTGGCAGCTGTGATAGCTGCGGAGGAGGTGCGTGTGTGCCTTGTAATGAGTCATTGTCGCGTGTGCTGCAGCTGTGCATGTATCACGCCTGTGTGGTGGTGCAAGCTGTCTTGCAAGGCTGAAGCGAAGGGTGTGGTTCAACATGCTGGTTGCCTGAGCTGGCGCTGACAGCTGTACGCGTGCTGTGATGCCTGTTGATGGGTACAAGCACTGTCTCAGAAAGAGCAGAACCGCGTGTTGTGTACGTGTTGTGCATGGCGAAGAGGGTTCACACCAAGGAGTAAGGCGTGCATAAATGATGCAGTTGGGGCCTGACTGCATGATGTATAATACAGTGCTCATCAGCGCTGCACTTCAAACGTGCCCGTCTCCCTCTTACTAGTCATTACTGTGGAGACCAGCTTTCCAGAAAGATGCCCACTGTGGCTTGATGGAATTCTTGTGACTTGCTCATTGTCACATGCTTCACCCACAGGCATGAGAACCCCGTCAAAATCAACACAATGCTCATGGGGGGGGGGGGGGGGGGGGCTGCTGATAACATGGCTGTTTCATGGTACGCTGTCCTTTCCAGCTGCCCAGCTGTTTTTTTGCACACGTTGTGACGTACCACACATTATGCATATTATGTAGTGTCGCCTTGAATTGTGTCAAGTATGCATTCAGCAACTTGCTGGGCTAGCCTGTCAGCATGTAAAAGAACGTATTTATCTGCTGGTGCTGCAGACACCAGCAGCTGGTAGCTGCATACTGGTGGTGGTACACATCTGCATGGCTGGTTGGTGCAAGTCTGTGCAAATACATTGGAAAACAGCTATGGCAGGTATCTGCCAGACACGCGTGTGCCAACGGTGGCTGTTGGCAACCACCACGTACATACAGAGCTTGCATGCGGGAGGGTGGTAGGCTTTGGGGCACTCCTTTGCATGCATGCAGTGCTGTGTCTTGTAACATGCACGCACGTGTTGCATGCCATGCCGTGGCACCGGGGCCAAATCTATGGGTCGGAGCTAATGGCTGTGGTGTGCACAGCTGGGTTGATTCTGCTGTGGTGCTGTGCTGTGCTGTTGCGCACTGGGTTGAACGTTTGTAGTAGTCGTCTGGAAATTCACTATGATACGTATCGTAGTATACTCTGTTGGACCAAGCCTTCCTGACTGCACTGCAGTGCCATGCAGGAAGCAGCTGCAGAGAATGGGTCTGTGCACTGCTTCTGGCAGCATATGTATGAATGATGACTGCTGGCTACCTCTCAGATTCCCGGCTGCCGCGCCTGACGGTGAAAGTCACCGGTGTCGGCGTCAGGCAGGGCAAGGTGAACGGCAGCATGGTGATCACCGGCCCGTACGACGTCAGCTCCAGCCATACCAAAAGTGTGCCCTTCATTAAGAATGTACTAGCCATCAGACCAAGCAAACTTTTGCGATGGTACCCACGCCCTGCTGCCGGTGGTGTTGCCCGAAGCTGCGGCCCATCGCACACCTGCCCGGCACACCCCACATGGTGTTGTCTTGGCAGTCAGCGTAATTAGCAGGAATCCATATGCTGATCAAATTTTAAAATCGGCTTGATCACCTTAACAACATCATCGGGTTCGCTCTCTTTCACGTCTGATACTTCAGCCGCGGCTTCGAGGTGTGCCATAGGTCGATGCAGAGCACAACTACATTCTGAACTCAACATTAAGGTACAGCTCGTCACGGCAACGGCTGTACTGAGGATATTTGCGCATGTCCCACTTGGACCTGTCTGCATTGGCCAGCTTCTTGCAGTGATTGCTGCTCTTGGTCACCCCTCCGAGTAGCACCTCGAAGCTTTTCAGGGTCCTTGTCGTCGTTTTCGCTCGCTCCCGTCGCTGCACGACAATTCCAATTGCAGGCTCGGCTAGTGCACCAGGCACGAAAGCCACGGCTTGCTGTGCAGCATAGGCCGATGCACTCGGCCAGCACACTCAGCTGCAGAAACCCGCCAGATCCGCAGCAGCAGGCTTGCTGCCCATCACGAGCTGGCAGCATGTCCTGTGCCAGCCATGAGCAGCAACAGCAGTGGCAGCAGCAAAGCAAATCTGGATACTGTCAGCAGCCCTGCTGCAGTGCACAGTCGGCAGGCATGGCAGGGCACAGAGCAGGCAACACCAGCAAAAGCAGCAGCAGGAGGCGAGTGCCGCTGCGCTGCTTCAGCAGCAGCAGCATGGCAGCACCTGCGATGCTGGCACTGCTGTTGATCATGCCGTCGCTTCTTCTTCTTCTGGCAGATGCTGCAGCAGCGCAGCCATGCATAGAGTGCAACCAGTGCTTGACAGCCAGCTGCCAGCGCATCTGCAGCACATCCTGTGCTCGCAGGAGCAGCAGGTTTGTCACTGGTGACCAGTGCAGGTACAAGGGAGAAGAAGCAGCGGATGATGCAGCTGAAGCCGCCTGCAAGTTTGCACAGGTGGGCCATCTACTGCTGCTGATGCTCCTGCTGTTTCTGCTGTTGTTTTTGTGGATTTGTGGAGAGCTGGAGCTGTGCAAACCCCACCTAGCAATTTATGGAAAGCTAGAAGTGTGCAAACCCCATGTTGCATGTTGCTGTGCACATGGCAGGTGCAAACAGCTCACCATCTGCAGCTGGTGGGGGTGCATGAATGTAGCTGCAGGGTGCGTGTGGGTGGCAGACGCCACATCAGCAACGGCATGAGATCAGCGCAGTGGTGCACAGCATGGCATGACCACACAGCAAGAGTTGCACTGGAGCAGAGTGCTGCACCAGGCACATCTCCTCTGCATCTGACGGCTGTACAACCTCGGCAGCCTTAGCATACTATTGTTGTAGTGCGCAAGCTGCTGTGTGTGAAACGTGCTGGGCCGCTGAACGCATCGCCTGTGTCTTGCTGCCACTTTGCCTGCAGGCCAAGTGCAACCAGGGCAACAAGCAGGCAAGTGCAGCATTCTACAACAACCAGCCCGTGTCAGCTGCAGAGTGCGCAAGCATAGCCAACTGGGCGTGTCAGCGCAGCGCTATGTCAACCTCCAACACCCCCTGCGGGGTGTATTTGTACTTCGGCTTCAAGGCATGCAGCGGCAGGCAGTTCACGGACATGTACAAGGGGCGGGTGGTGGCGCTGTGCAGGGCAGCCACCAGCCATCGGCGCAGGTAGCACCACGCCCAGCAACGCATGGAGCTCTTTGAGGAGGCGGTGTCAGCAGCGTCTGCACACCTGCCAGGTTGCGGCTTTCCAGCAGCAGGGAGGCTGGCAGCGCGGGCTGCCTCTGTCTGGGCATATGCTGCAGCAGCCGCGTAGCCGTGACGGAGAAGGCTTCTTTGCCAGGCTACGCTATGCTGATCTGGGGCCAGCCAGCAGCGCACAATAAACACGCACAGCACGCAGTGCCTTTGTCTCGCTGCACTCGCGTGACGTTGGCATGGCTGCAGGGCATCAGCAGGCCGCACAGCAGGGTGGGGGGGGGGGCTGGGAATGCAGCCACCGGCCCGTCTGTTGCTGCAGCTCTTGACAAGCAGCACTTGCGAGCTTTTGGTGTGTGGGCAGCAGTGCATGTTGCACGCCCTCGCAGTTGAACCGAAGTCATGCAAACAGCACTGTTGATTGAGAGGCGTCCTGGACTGTAATACCGTCCACCCATGCTTTGTTGCAGAGCGCGTGTACGAACACTGTAGCTATACACAAGGGAGTTGGACAGTAGCACAGGTGTTGCTGGTTGGTTGCTTTATTGTCGAGGTGTATTATGTTGACGCACGGGTAGTATTCTTTTGTGTGGTGTTGATGCTGGCGCCACGGGGTCATGCAATGCCTGGCGTGCGGATGGGTTTGGAGTGGGTGCTGCTGTCAAAGAAGTAGCACAGCAGAGCACTTGGAGATGAGGAACACTGTGGGAGGATGTGGAAGATTAGTACCACATCTCGATACGAAGGCTGGGAAGACTCATATTGCCTAGGATCAGCCTGTGTGAGGAGTTCACCGTGAACAGTGATGTTCACTGGTAGCAGTGACAATTGTTGCTGCTCCCAGTTGACAGGTTCCTCTGGTTTTCTCATTGCAGCCGGCCCTACTATATGGTTTCTGGTGTGAACGTCACGTGCTGCACGCGTGCAATGCAGTGTCAGACAGTGTCACACCTGCTTGCAGACAGTGTCAACTGCTTAAATCAACCTGCAAGTTGGTCTTAGTGTACATGAGTAACATGCGCTACCTATGTGCAATCACACGCTGGCCATGCAAAGGGATTCAAAACACATTATGCTGGGGCCACTTTTTGTGAACATACTGTGGACAAAGTTGCTGCGCCTGCAAGCAAGCACATAAGGGCTGCCAGTGTACTGCATGCTAGTACCGTGTCCTCTCATAAGGTTGATGGCTGCTCACGCACACAACACACCGATTATGAACCATCATGCATGGAAGGCTTGTGCAGGGTGGCAGGGGCTGCCAGCGCCTTGCCAAACTTTGCTGCTGCTCGCAGCAGTGGTTATCTGGACCTGTTGGTGCCACCCGGTGTGGCTATACAGCTGATCCAATGTTGGTTAGGAGATGATCATAACCAGATTATCATTTAATTTGGTAAGGAGATGATCATCATTATATTACCCATTCAAGCCATAGCATCAACGCCATTTAATTTGGTAAGGAGATGATGACTCAATGCAACTGCTACATTTACTTGGAAAGGACTGTCATTGTCGACCGCTGATGTTTGACCGCATCATGATCATGACCATCATGATGGTGCTGCCAGCAGCCAGTGGCCCACATTGCTGAGCAATTTGAAGAGGGCCATGCTAATTCAACTTGATAACGGATTGCTGACCGGTCAGCAATAGGCTGAGTCAAATTGGCAGCAAGTTGCTGCAACCCACAGCTATTCGCTGTGCTGCTCTACTGTAAAGTGTGACTTCTCCAAAGCCCAGGTTGTCCATTGAAGCCTGTCTCGTCACACACGTGCACTGTTTAACACAATTCATTGCCCTGTCCTTCCACAGCCCGTGCTGCTCTGCCGTGCCAGACCATGCCCAGACGCCTGCCTCTCAACATGCCCTCAATTGCGTGCATGCAGCTGTTTTCTCACACATGCAACAAGCAGCAACACTACGTAGTACACTGCAGGGAGGCAAGGCAACGGAAAGCAGGGTCCCTGACCGCCTCATGTAACATGTACTGAAGCCTGAGCTGCTTTTGCTCACAGCCCGACTAGCGTGACGCTGCATGTTGCCACGTGGCAGCCAGCTGGCTGCTGCTGCAGCAGTGCTGACTGAGCCGTGTGAAACAGGCACCCTGGCCGCTTGGCACAATGGCAGACTGCGCAGAGGTCGCTCGCACCCAATCCAGGACAATGGGGCCATGCTGGAAACAATGTCATACACATGACCTCCCACAGAAGTAATGGGGATGTGAGCAAAACGCAAGTCGCGGGCTCTACCAGAGCTGCATGCTGGTGGGGAGGTGAATTCTTTCCGTATCCTCCTTGTTTCAGTATGTGAAAGCATAAAAAAATAACAAAAGAAAAAACCTGCTGCCGCTGGTTGCGCCCTCCGCCATTCGCCAACACCAGCAGCCTGGCAAGCACAATCTGCCACGAGCTCATCGCATCTTGCCTGCTGCTGCTGGCGCTGCTGGTCCTGGTGTTGCTGCTGTACCTTGTTGGTCCTTGGCCCGACTGCTGCTGGTGCTGGTGCTGCTGCTGCTGCCGGCGGTCCAGTCTTCTGAGCTGACGAGGGACACCAGCGCATAGAACTCCTCACGTGTCATCTGGGGGGATCAGAGACAGCGGCAGCATACGCACACACGGCAGCACAGCGGCACCCATCAAAGGAATTCCGAAGTGAAGCGATCCAACCCCGTCACGCGCCAAAGGCTCATAGCAGGGAGCAACAGCTGGAGCGCCATAGGACGGGCAACGCAACAACGTGTCCACCCACTTACGCATGTATGAGTGTCATTCCAGGTCAGCGCACACGCTGCTGGCAAGGCTGCATGCAAGTACACTGCAGAAGGCTTTGTGCATCGCTGCCAGCTTGCGT
>JACERP010000578.1:0-49741 GCA_014080715.1 Scenedesmus sp. NREL 46B-D3
CTTGCTGCTGTGGCGAGTGAAATGCCTGCAGTTGCGCCTGAAGCAGCGCTTGCTGTCACTGCTACTGCTGCTGCTGCTGCTGCTGCTGTGCTTGAATATGGGCGTGCTGGGCCAGCATCTGGGCATGCTGCCGTTGCTACTGCTGAACTTGCTGCTATGCTTACATCTGGGCTTGCTGGGCCGGCATCTGGACATGCTGCTGTTGCTGCTGTTGCTGTGGGGTGCCATCGCCAGCTGCCTCACTCACCGCCAGGAGATTAGCTGTGACATCTGCTGCTGTGGGTCTGCGAGCGGCTGCAGCTTGCCTGGAGGGGTCAGGTGCACCTACTGGAGTGAGCCTCTTGCAGCAAGCACGAACGTCAGCAGTGTAGCACCCAAACGTCAGCAGTTGTACTATCATAACCAACCGGTACATGTCGCGTTGTAATGGAAGATCACATCAATTGCACTATCCTCTCCGTCGCTGACACCTGGCATCCCACTCCTGTCTCCGCTGTGTAGCTTGCCGTCTCCTTCGTGATCGCATTCTGGAGTGCATTTTTTGCATTCTGAGATGCTTTGAAGGCAGATCAGCACCACAGCTCAGGCCAGTACTGTTGTGGCAGTTCGTGGCATGACGGACAGGCAGCTTCACGGCTCATTCTGTCATCGCAACTCTTTTCCCTTTATCGTTGCATCTAAAATCTCGTTGTCACTGAGCGTGCTCATCTGCGCCCTGCAATTCAAGCCTGCGGCACTGCCGTTACTCTGCTGTTACGTAACAGTATACCGGTGTAGACTGACTGACTGACGGACTGACGGACGGACAAACTGACATTTGTTTCTTAGTATTACTGACTGTGTTAAAGTTCCAATGACTGAGGCGCGTTGCGCATTGTTGAGAGCTGCTGTTGCTGGCCACAACTTTCACGATCACATCGACCTGCATTGAACTGCTTACAAAGCCGTTGGGAAGCCTTTTTGGTGACGAAAGTGTAAATGGCTGCCTGAGCACGCCCTGTCATAACTGATGCTGAGCAGCAGCACTGCAGTACAGCGGAAAAAACATGTAAAGCAGGGACAAGCAGAGCACCCTCGATCCCTGAGGCAGACTGCGCATACAATTGATGCTGGCCTCCTCTATTGAAGAAACAGAATGCTGTAGTTGTACTTGACGCACGCAGGACTGTTACAAGATTTGTCACAGCTGTTTGCAGGCAAACTTTGCTGCAGGAGCAAGCGCTTTAGTCTGACGTACTTTAGATTGGTTGTGCAATGATGCACCGGTTCGTGAAATTGCATCTCGGTCACTGCGATCTGCTACTGTGAACTTGGTCCGACACCATCATCGCAACAAGGTGCTATGCAAAATTCGCTGCCGCAAAACGTGCTGCAGCTCGCCAGAGACCGAGCCACGGCAAGTGCCTAGTCAGAACAGCAAGGTGGGACAGTTACCTACCAGCTGAGCACCAGCACACCGCACACCCACGCATTCGGCAGCAGCATCACCAGTACGGGCACAGGCCGCAACAATACACCACTACCAGCCCCTTGCATCACACTTGCAGGTGCACGCAGAGAACAGTGCACACGGGAGCAACAAGCGCGCTTAAACAGCAGGCTCCTTCAGCAGTAGATGCAGCTGTCTTTGAAACCTTCCTGCTGGACACTCAAAAAAAGATACTTGCAGAAGCGGAGCAGCTGGATGGCAGCGGACAGAAGTTTGTGACAGACAGATGGGAGAGGCCCAACGATACAGGTGTGCTCAGCTGGGTGTGTGCTTGTTTCCACAGTGCTGAAGCAAAGCATCTGCAATGTGCAATGAGGTGCAGATGACTTACACCATCATTCCTCAGCATTGTTGACCAGCACACACCCCTCACACACAGCAAACCACCTAGCTGCAGCTGTAAAGCAAGCCCACTGCGCATTGTCAGGTGACAGGCCAGCAATTGCAGTGTCTGTGGAATCAAGTAGCCATGTGATGCGGCCCCCGCTGCACATCTCTGGAAACAAGCCCTTGCAGCAGCTGTTCACGCAGCAGCTTGCCCTGCACACCATGTTGGCGCGGCGCTCGCATCACGCGCATGCATGCTCCTGCTGCAGGCTATGGCGTCACATGCGTGCTGGAAGGCGGCAACCTGTTGGAGAAGGCAGCAGCAAACATCAGCATCATCCAGGCACCCTGAGTGCTGCACGCGCCCAGGCGATGAGCTCCCGAGGCCGCAGCCAGATAGACCCAGCAGGGGGGCAGCCGTACAGCGCTGCTGCACTGTCGCTGGTGTTCCACGCTGCTCACCCGCTGGTGCCCACACTACGGGCAGATGTGCGGCTGTTCCAGGTGCGCCGCGCTGTGACATGGGCCACAAGGGACGACGTCAGTCAGGCATGGACGCTGACATCCTCGCCTGCTTCAGCTGAAGCAGCTGCGTGTGCATGATGGCAGTTCATTGCAGATGAGCTGTTATCTGCACCTGTGTATGCATGCCGCATTCCCGTGCCGGTCTGCGAGCAGGTGCCTCCATGTTCTGGCTGCGTGGCGCTGTGTGCCGCACGGGGGCAGCAGCGCTGCTACACCTGTCATACCTGCACTGCCAGCCGCCACAGTCAAAGGCAGGCCACACCCATCAAATTTGACAGCGCACGGGTAGACGACTTGGCGCACACGGCCGGCTCAAGCGCACATGTTGACCGCCTGTATGTATGTGGACAACCTGCCACACGTGCCACACAGGTTGCCGGCTGCTCTTGGTTTGGGGGCGGCTGCGACTTGACACCAAGCTACCTCTTTGAGCAGGATGCAGCAGAGTTCCATGCCTACTGGCAGGGCGTGTGTGACAAGTACAGCCCAGAGCTGTATGCAGAGCACAAGGCGTGGTGCGACAAGTGAGTCAGATTGTCTGGATGCCTGCAGGGAAACGACCCCGCTGCTGGTCATTTGGTGTTTGGTGGGCGGTTGCCAGGTATCAGATTGGTGCACAGACACGGCGAGGGGTGAGGCAAGCGACTATGCCTCTGCAGTGCCAGCAAGAGATGCTGTACGCCAACTCCAGCTTCAACGTCACCACGTAAATGTTAAGCCCTGTCTCGTCACGGCAGCCCCGCAGTGTGATGTCATGATTGCGTCATTGCACTGCGGCAGGTACTTCTACATACCTGCTCGCAAGGAGCACAGGGGCATTGGCGGCCTGTTTTTTGATGATCTGGACGCAGAAGGAGCAGCCTTTGACGTGCAGGTGAGCCTCGTTGCTCGTGGCCGAGGCATGCGGCAGCAATGTTCATAACAGCAGCACCCAGGAGCAGCATCACAATCTTCACCATCACGCAGTAGCCTTCCAGCAGTGCTCGCAGCTGGTGTGCTGGTGCTGGCTGTGTGCTTTATCAGACGCACGCACGGCCTGAAACTGCAGAGCGCATGCTGTGGCAGCCTGCTTCACTGTGACGCCATGCCTAATGGTTCATTTGCAAGTCGCCTGTCAATGCTTGCAGGCGTATACTGAGGATGTAGCTCGTGGCATTCTGCCCAGCTGGACGGCAATCGCGCAGAGGCGCAGCAGCCAGCAGTTCACAGAGGAGCAGCGCAACTGGCAGCTGCTAAGGTGGGGAAGCCTGTTGCTGACTGGCGGGCTGCACGACATGCTCACCAGCAACTGCTGAGATCAGTGCGCAGTTGGGAGCAACGACATTACCGGTGACATCTCGGCAGCTGCGGCAATGCATCCATGCAGCAATTGGTTGAACTGGAGTAAAGCCTGCAGGAGCATGTGGTGATACCTCCTTTGCCAGTCATGTAATAAGAAGCAGCAGCACTCTAACCCAGCAGGACATGCAAAGCAGAGTCACCCCGCCCTCCCCATGCAGAGCTGCATTGTCGTGTCAAGTCATGTGCAGAGCCTGGAGCTTCAACATGCGGTGCATCAGCTGCATGCGCAATCAGCAGCGGCAGCAGCCGTGGCAGGCAACAGCACATGTTTCGAACGATTGCTCAGCCCTGTGTGCTGCGCGTTTGCCGCAGACGAGGGCGCTACCTGGAGTTCAATCTGCTGTACGACAGGGGTGTGAAGTTTGGGCTGGACGGCGGCCGTGTGGAGAGCATCATGGTGTCTGCACCACCGCTGATTGCGTGGAAGTACAATGTGGTGCCAAAGGAGGGATCAGAGGAGGAGAAGCTAGTGAAGGTGCTGCAGCAGCCGCGTGAGTGGGTGTAGCCGCTGCAGCGTATCGTTTGACCTCTGGTGCCACTGGACGGATGCAACCAATCAATTGCAGGAGGGTAAGGGCTACCACAGCACCAGCAATCACCCCTTCTGAACTACAAGGAGTTTTGTCAGACTGCAACCTTTGTAGCCTATCTATTGAACTAATTATAAGTGCCTTGGATGATTGGCTGGTGCAAGCAGCTTGCTGCAGCAACATCGAGCCCAGCTGCGTTGGTGTGTTTAGCAGCCCTTGTAGTAGCCAAAGTCTATGACGATCGTTGTACCGAACCTTCTGTGTAGTTCGTTACCGTTGTAACGAACCTTCAAAGCACGCTGCTTTGGGCTGAGCACGGCTGTGCAGGGAACGAAAAACTGTCACCACAAACCCTTGTCATGTTTACTGTCCAATTGGGCGACGGAGAACTTTATCCGCCCCGTTGCCGAGTGCAGGCATATTAACTTTGATGTCGCTTGTACTGCACTTCCGCTGCATGCGCATGGGCTGACTGCGTACGCTGTGCAGCGATGGGTGTGGCGAGGGCATCCGATGGTAATGGAAACCTTGTGGAATCTCATTGGCCACTGTTCTGCCTTCTGTCCCACCTCAATTGTTCCGAGTCTACTTCCAGCTGAGGTGCTAACGGTTAACAGCCGTACTTACAGAGTTATCAAGCAGGTGAGCAGCAGCAGAACAGAAGCAGCGCATCTGCCATCTCTGTGCAGCTGTGTCAGCTGCTCAGCACATCTAGTATTACCCGGAAAGTACTCTTGCAGCAATTCAGAGTTGTGTACGCAGCACTGCATCTGCCAATGACAACACAGACATAGTTGGACCACTATGGGCTGCAATGTCTGCTGCCTGCATGTTGTTCTCCACGGGCATGCAGCTGGGTGAAGGCGGTTATGCCTTTGTTTACCTGGCCAAAGAGCTGCCAACGTCAGAGCGACCTTCTGCAGCAAGTGACGCTGTAGCAATCAAGAAGGTACCAATGCAGCCAACACGCATTACCAACCACATGCAGCAATACTCGACCAGCATCAAAACACTCTAAGCAGCAGTCACCAAACCCAAAGCCCCAAGCAGTAGTGTCACTAGCATCCTCAAAAGCAGCGCTGAGCTACGCCATACGCACTCAAGCTGCAACTGCTTTGTGCTCAGCTGCAGCTGCCCTGTCACGTGCCACCGCTCATCCTGTTGTGCTTGACTTGTTTCCATGTTCACTCCTGCGCTGTCACAACTGCAGATCATTGCAGCTTCCGGTGAGAAGCTCTCAGCAGCCAAGAAGGAGGTTGAGGTGCTGCTGGCGCTGGCGCATGCCCACTGCCTGCACCTGCTTGACCATGCCATCCACCCCAGCTCCAGCAGCAGCAGCCTGGCCTACAACGTGCTGCTGGTCTTCCCAGCTTTTGAGGTGCAGAGTGGCTTGGATGGCACCGGGGGTGCTTTGAATGAAGCGGCAGGGCAAAACCTGTGGCAGAATTCATGCTGGCCCCTGTCCCCGCGCAGCAGCGGCCTGACGTGCACCGTGCTGCTGGTCTGCCCTGCCATGAAGGAAGGGTTAATGAGGCATGCAGCTGCTGCCCTGGCTGACAGGTTTGCAGGCCTGGCAAGAGCTGCACATTTGCTGTTTTCCCTGTCAGCTTTTGGCCGTCACTTTGCGTACGCTTGCATGGCAGTAGTTGTGATGCTTACAAGAGGGCTGCCAGCAGCAGGCAAAGCTGCTGTTTGATGCTGGTGCCACCCCCAGGTGGCAGAGGCGGCGCCTATGTTGAGCTTACAGCCCGCCTGCTGCTGCTGCTGCTGCTGCTGCTGCTGCTGCCGGCTGCTTGCAGGACGGCACGCTTGCGGATGAGCTGGAGCGGCTGGCAGCAGCTGGCAGGCAGCTGAGCAGCCACCACGTGCTGGACATATTCAGGCAGGTGCGTGTCTGTGTCGCATCACCTCCATTGAAAGGGTGCATGGCTGTTTTCTCCATGTTCTAGCTGGCGGGGGCCGTGCCTTGGCATGGCTGCCCTCCTTGGCCGAGCAGCGGCCGAGCAGCCTCCCTGTGCCAAAACAGGCTCGCCACCTAGTGCTGGTCAGCTGCAGGGAGAATGCAGCACCTGAGAGCATTGTGCGGCACCAGCAGCTGGCACTGACAGCGGTGTACGCAGCCGACAGCAATTCAGCCGGGTGCTGCAATCGTGTCGCGTGGTTCGTCTGCGCTCCCCAGCGCACAACAGTGCTAGGTCAAACATGCAGCTACACGCTCTTGCGCCCAGGTTGGCCAGTGCATGTGGTGCTGCTGCAGGTGTGTTCGGGCGTGGGGCACATGCACAGCAAGGGGTACGCCCACATGGACATCAAGCCACACAACATCCTGATACGCCGCCCGCACAGCAGCAGGGGCAGCAGCAAGGCACAGCGGCATCGGCAGCAGCGGCAGCAGCAGCTCAGGCCTCCGTCTGCTGGCCAGATGGCCATGACAGCAGGAGCTGCGCGTTGTGGCGGCGCTGACGGGGCCAGCGATGACGATGCGGATGAGCAGCAGGCGCTGACTGCAGACGCGGAGGCAGGCGGCAGCGTGTCGGTGTGTGCCAGCGGGCAGTCATGCATTAGTTTTGTTTGTGCTTCTCGAATGGATGTGCCAGCGATGCTGCATGTACGTTCGTTGCTGATGATGCGGATGAGCAGCAGGCGTTCACAGCAGGCGTGGCGGCAGGCAGGAGCTTTGCTACAACCACTGCTGAACCTGGCAAGGCCAGGTTTGTCGTAAGCAGCCAGTTGTCTTCGCTGTTGGCTGCGCCAGGATCGCTGTGTTGCTGTGCTGACCGCAACTGGCTGTTGTGCCGGGTGCTGTGCTGGTGCAGGTAGGGCGCGGCTATGAGGCGGTACTGACAGACTTTGGCAGCGCCAGGGCTGTGCCTATGCAGGTAGCCAGCAGGGCAGAAGCGCTGACAGTGCAAGAGGATGCCGAGGTGTGCACAGGTGCTGCAGCTCTGCATCTGCGGTAGTATACAGTACCTGCTGAGTCAACAAAGTGTGCACCACACAAATTGGGTGTTCTGTGCAGCCGTGTGTGTGCGCAAGGCCTGAACATGTTGCTTGTGTGCACGCGCATTTGAAGCAGCTGATGCTTGCCTGCTGTGGCATGCATTGGGAGGTACAGGCTTGCCTGTCATCAACAGATGGCTACCGCGGCACAGCACCACACCGCTGCATGACGCGCTTGCTGTTGCTGCTGCTGCTGCTGCTGCTGCTGCTGCTGCTGCTGCTGCTGCTGCCTGCTGTGCAGGCGCACTGCACTGCCACCTTCCGCGCCCCTGAGCTGTTTGATGTCCCCAGCCACTGCACCCTGGACGGCCGCATGGATGTGTGGGCACTGGGCTGCACACTGTGAGTGGCGGGCGCAGGCTGGACAAGCCGCTACGCTCCGCTGCGGTCAGCTCATGGCCGTCCTTGCCTGCATGTCGGCGGCCGAGCAACGACAGCTCGCTGAACATGTGCAGCGCCTGCCTGGCCAGCATGCGACCCGCTGTACCATCTGGTGTGCTTACCACTGCTGTCTGAGCAGGCTGTAGTGCTGGCCGGTGTGCACGTGTTCTTGCTCGCAGCTGCTCCTGATCCTGCATTACAGCTGCTCTCTGTTGTGCCAGGGCCTTTCACAAGATTCTGGTCGGCGCGCCTGTTGACTAGGGCGCGTGCTGTTTGTGGTGCTTGCTGCTGGTGCTGCTGTCATTTTGCTTCCAATGTTGCCTACCTCCATGCAGGTATGCCATCATGTATGGAGCGTCTCCCTTCCAGCAGGCAGTGGACCAGGGCGCTAGCCTAGCATTGGCAGTGATGAAGTGAGCACAGATACACACCCAGTCGCAAGTTGCGCTGCATGGTCGTGCATGTGCAGACAGGCTTGCTGTTTTACAGTTGTGCCCGGACGCCTCCGGCTGAAGCCTCTGGTGGTGCTTGTTCATCCGGAAATGGTTGTACTTCTGCCAAGTGCTTTGGTCTGCCACGTATCGCCTCATAATTGGCTGCCTAGTAGCTCTAGCCCTGGCAGTGGTAGGAGTAGATAGATGGGAAACGAGGCGTATGCCCGCGCAAGCAGCTGCATACCCGCACATGTGCGTGTGCACGCGCTTGAGCGTGCCGCACAGTTAGCTGTGTTGTACAGACCTGCCACCCATGCTTCCTCAAGGGGAAGTTCCACAGACAGGTGTGCATGCACGATGCTGCAATGCTGTGCAGACCGCAGGGTCAGCCCCCTGTCTGCCTGGCTGTGTTCTTGGAGCAAGATTCACGTGCTTGGTGTTGTATGTGTGCATGCAAGCATGTAAAGCAGGGAACCTCCCCTTGTTCCTGCCTGTCTGCGTGCGTGCGTGCGTGCGTGCCAGTGTGCCGCTGGAAAACAGTGCGCATACTTGCACAGCAGGAGGCGATACCACCATTCTCCTTGTCTGTGTGCACCGGCAGCCGCCGCACTCCCCAGTCAACCCCCCTCACTGCGCCACTGAGCTGCTGCGCACTACCAGGCTGTGCTGTTGTGCCTGACGCAACATAATGCATCGCCTGCCTGCCTGCCTGCCTGCCTGCCTGCAGCTGCCGCATCCCCTGGCCCAAGCCCCCTGCCCTGCGCTACCCCCAAGAGCTGCACTCCCTGGTGGGCCTGTGCCTCACAGCGGAGCATGGCCAGCGCCCAACCGTGACGCAGCTGCTGGAGAGGGTGCAGGAGCTCATGGCAGCTGGGCTGCATGATGCCAGCTAGCTGCTGGCGACTCACTTACTCGCCAACGCAAACGTTCGCAGCAGCAGCAGCGCCAGCAGCTGTTGGCCATTCTACGGCTGCTGGAGTGGGTTCTCAGCGGACATGCCGCCTGATGCCAGGTAGCTGCTGGAACGCATTTGAGGATTGCATTCTTGGCTTGGCAAGCCACGGCAAGGCTCTGCAGCAGTGTCAGCTGGGCAGCAGCACCAGCTGCAGCTGCCAGCTGCGCATGCATGACGGCGCTGCAGCTCCCGGACCGGGTGCAAACATCAATGACATGTGGCAGCTGGGCTGCCTGATCCCGCCGGCATGAGGTTTTGCAGCAGAAGCAACAGCAGCAGCAGCAGGTGCGGCAGCCTGTGGATAATATCCAGCCACAGAGTGATGGTGGAGGGCTCACCGCTGACTGGTAAAGCTGGGCCCGCAGCTGCTGGCACCTGAGCATCAGCAGCACACGCCCATGGAATCTGCGACTGAGCGTGTACGACTTGTACGGCATACCGCCCAGCGCTCTGGGCGGAGGTGCTGCTCAATGAACGACTGGCAGCGCCACGTTGTTGAATGCATTGCTGTACAGGGACACTTTACTATTCTGGATTTTGATATCTTCACAGTGACCACAAGGCTGTGTAAAGGGTTGCAGGAAGACACACTCTACAAAACACAATGCAGCAAACGCGGCACTCACATGCTAGAATGGGGCCCCCGCCACCATGGCTGAATCTTCTTGAACCTCGGATCTCTGCTTCTACTCCTAGCTAGTTTCAAGGCTAGGCAATTATGTGTAAACAAAGCTACTGATGTGATTGTCATCATGGTTGTTGGCACCCACATACTATACTTCATACTGTGCATAGTATGATGGGTATGCATACTGTGTAGTGCATCTGTTGCAGTTTTTAAGAGTTGGCATACCGATGACAGTAAGCGTGAAGGGCATTCAGACCCCAGGCAAGCACTGTGCAAGGCCGACAGTGATCTGCTGGACTGCAGAGCAACGCGCCCGGATATAGAGTTACACCTAGTTCTGCAAGGCTCACTCACTGACTAGTGAGCTCCATTGCACAATCGCACATATAAGCCAAACATTGCTCACGACGAATCAAAAAGAGACAGGAATCAAGCCATTTGCCAATAGTAGCCCCAACACACTCACAAAGGCCAGACTCAAAGCATGATGCTGCGGGCTGCTGGCCTGACGCCAACACATGATTGGTGGCCAACACACCACGCTGCCAGCCTGAGCCAGCCTAAGTGCTACTATGCAGTACATAGTTGGCAGCTGCGCACGCAAACTTGTGCTGGAGCTGCTGCTCAGCTGCCGAGCACACAGCGGCACCTGTACACGCTGCCGGCGGCTGCTGGTGGCCTTGTACCTTGGGACGGTGCGTGCGCGTGCTGCAAAGGCAGGCAGGACACTTCAACCGCTGCTGAGCAGCGGCCGAGCGCCCTGCGCTGGAAACATAGCAAAACAAGCTACAGGCTGTTGCCGTGGTGCGACACAAAATTCCACGCCAGCTGTACTACGGCATACCGTCCAGCCGTAGGCCGGCTGTAGCTGCGGCTGTGGCACAGGCGCGCCAGCTGCTGCACCTGGCCTTGCAGAAGCCCTTCAGAGCCTGGTCCTTGGGCGGCTGCTGCAGCAACAGCCGGCATGCTGACACCTCGCCATGCTGCTGCTGGCGCTGCTTGTTCCGCGTTGCGCATTCCCACCGAACACCTGGGCAACACCGCGCCGCTGCTCCTGCTCCTGCTTTTACCCCTGCTGCGGTCACTTGCCCGGTCGCTCCACGAACTGCTTGTGCTCCGGCCCATTCTCCATCACACCCAGCAAGCGCGCTACAGCACAACATGCCCCGCAGACAGCAGGAGGTACGGATGCAGTGCCACAGGCATACATACCACATGTGCCCTACATCATGGTCAACGTACCACTCACATCATCAGCTGCTGTGCAAAGGTGCGAGCACTGCATGTAAAGCAATGGCGCGCGGCTGTGTGCACGGCAGCATGTGTGCAGCCACAGCACTGTGCACTGCATCTGAACCAATTAATCCAACGCTGGCACATATGCAGCGCCTTAGATGCAACACACAGTGGTCCACTGCTTGCCTCACCTGCTGACACCTGTACTACTTGGGCCAGCCCTGCACTGCCGCACATCAACATGCCCACAATCATGCCCTGGCGTGTACTGTGGCTCTTGGTCCCTGTGCCAAGGACAGCAGAAGCAGCAGTGGTAATTCATTAGCAGCGGCAGCGGCAGCAGCAGCAACGCTCCTCCCGGAACTGTCAACCCCTATGGCCGCAACTTCAAGGCTGCAAAACCACAGGTTGCTGTCTGCTGCAGCGTACTGTGCCTCACCAATCCAGTATCCAATGGGGGCACCGATTGCAGTCGACTGGAGCAGCAGCTTGTAGTCATCTGATCTGAGGCCGGCAACTGCACAACCACGCACGTAGGTCAGATGTGCCTACATAACCAAAACCCCTCAGCCTGCAAGGACCCGCAGGAGGCTTACATATCTGCGACCATGTGGGCTCGTTGGTGATAACTGGATACTTGCGCTCGCTCAGCACCACGGACGTAGGAGGGTTGATGCGGTGGATTTCATTCATCGTGCACCACCCAAGCTATCTACTAGTGCATGAACCAGATGACCGCAAAAGGCTTGCTCGTAGCAGAAGCTTTAGCTGCTCCCAGGTTGCACAACGGTATGCTTGCGACTATTGACAATTAACAGTAGCCAATGCGCCAAACCACACTGCCTGTGCATGATGTGCCTGGTGGGTTCTGGCAGGTTGGAGCATGTCCGTGTCTGTTGCGGTAGCTTGCCGGTCACAGGTGCAAGAAACCCCTGACGGGACTTTAGAAGTGTTGTGTTGCTGGGAGGTGTTTATGATAAGCTTGGACAAGCAGTGGCACAGCACCTCACACACTGCTGGGCTCTACTTCTGGTGTCGCTGTTCTCATCTCACTACAACCAACATATAACCTTGGCTGTTATATAAAAGCGCGATGCAAGCTACTTGGTGAGCAGCCCTCTCTGCATCAGCTCTGTACACTGTGTCCAATGGTGCTGAGCACCACACACTGCCAGGCCAGGCCAGTGGCGGTGGAGCCATCCTCTCTGTCTAGTGTTCATGTGTGCACTCACGTGCAAACCTAATCACATCATCTCATCGTTCAATTTAAGTCACGTAACGGCTTTGGCTGCTGCTGCTGCTGCTGCTGCTGCTGCTGTAGCCTGCAACGCCGCCAGGTTAGGCATCATGCAGCAGCAGCACGCAGCCGGACCAGCAGGCTGCACTGCCATGCAAGTCAGTCTGGAGGCAGCTGGTGAGCATTGAGCCAGCCTACTTGCACCAGCGTATGCGCCAGCGTACGCTCTGAAAGGCAGCAGCTGCATTGTGCAGTGGCTGCCGCTGGGCCCTGGCTTGGCTCATCTTTATTCTGCGAGCATCTGCGGATGAATGTTTGACCTAGTAACCTTGCAACCTTGCAACACTACACTGTACCGGCCGTTCCTCTTGCTTCATTAGGCCCGCACCGACTGTGTCATAGCGCATGTAACACCTGCCGTGACAGGAGGGTACCAAGGCATGGGTGGCACATCCCCGTGCGGCACGCATCAACGGCGTCATTCACTTCCTGGGAGGCGCATTCGCAGGGGCGGCCCCCCAGCTGCTGTACAATGGGTTCATAGAGCTGCTGGCAGACGCAGGCTACACGACCATCGCCACACCTTACGCAGGTGAGCCGAGTTGGGTTGCTGGCGCCCACCGCTTGCTGTGCTTTGGTTCAGCAGCAGCTGGATGGCGCATGCGGGTTGCGCAAGCGCTGCAACACAGGTGGTGTGCAGGAGATAGTGTGAGTCAGGCGCCCTTCATGTGTTTCTGTGTTCAGGGTGAGCTCTGGACATCAGCAGCTGAATGCATAGGGTTGCGAGCAGTGGCATGCCTCAGTACCATCGCTGTACAGGTGAGAATTGCCGAGCAGCTTGCTGCTCTGTGCTGATTTGCCTCTGTGGTGTGGTGTGCTTTGCTGGCGGGTCTGCTGCCCGCAACACGCGCACTGCGCGCCTTTCCGGAGGTGTTTGTTTGTTGCCCAGCCTGGTCAAGCCCTTGCCACCGCACCTCAACTACCTGCCAACCTTGAACCCTGCAAACCCCGCACGTCCCGCCCTGCAGTCACTTTCCGCCACGACCAGTGTGCCAAGGCTGTGCGCAAGACTTTCCTGGCCAGTGTGGCTGAGCTGCGCGGCAGCGGCCGCAGCTACCTGGTGCCTGCGAAGGCGCCGTGCTTTGGCGTGGGCCACAGCAACGGCGCGCTGCTGCACCTGCTGATCGGCAGCTTTGAGCCGCGGGCTACGCAGGCAAACGTCATCATCAGCTACAACAACCTGTGAGTTGTGCAACGCCTCTTTATTGCTTGCATTCAGGTACTGCTGTGTCGCACAAGCACTTTCGTACCCTGTGTTTGCAGTTCGTGATGGCACCTGCTGGCTGACCGCACTTCAGGTATGTGGTAGCTCTGGTTCATAGCCTAAGGGCAACTGCTGCTGCTGCTGCTGCTGCTCTGCTTCTGCTGCAGGCAAGTAGGGGACGTTATTCCCATCCCAGGCTTCCTTGAGGGGCTGCAACCTACACTACAAGCAGCCCGCGGCATGTCAAGCACAGCCGAACCAGGCAGCAGCAGCAGCAGCAGCAGCAGCGGGCGTGTAACACCTGGGCTGCCGCTGCCGCAGCTGACCGCCCAGCAGGTGCTGGTTGCCGCCGCTGCCACTGCTCCAGTGCTGTCGTTGGAGCAGCGGCAGCTGCTGGCGGGGGCAGCGCCAGCACTGGACCAGCTGGCATCAGTGATGAACGAGGTATGCAACACACCTTCTTCCGCTGTTCATCAGGCCAGATGATGGGCCATGGTATGTTTGTAGTGCGCTTTCTGAAGCATGGCCATGCCAGCAGCCGTCACTTGCAGGACCAAGCACATGCAGCATTTGTAGTGGGGAGCAGCTGCCGGTTCTGCTCAGGTGCGGCTTGCATGCACGTCTGGGCGTGCCTGCTCTACTGCTGCTCTTGTTTGCGTGAGCAAAGTGCTGCTGCTGCTGCTGCTGCTGCTGCTGCTGCTGCTGCTGCTGGCTGCTGCTGCTGCTGCTGCTGCTGCTGCTGCTGCTGCAGGTTGGTGATGGCCTGACAGACTTCCGCCCACACCGGAGGAGTCCCGTGCACTCATGCTGCAGGCTACAGCTGCCCAGCTACGCTGCTGGTGCAGTTTGAAAACGACAACTTTGATGAAACCCCTGAGATGCAGCGGATACTCAGTACGCGCATGGCCAGCCTCAGCAGCAGCAGAGGCATCAGCAGCAGCGGCGACGGCAGCTACCCAGACAGCACGCCTGTTGACACAACAGCAGAGGCATTGGACAGCAGCAGCAGCAGCAGCAGCAGCTGAACCTGCACTGCCACCACCAGCAGCAGCAGCAGCACCATCAGCAGCAGATGCTTGGAGTTCTGTTGACGAAGATGTTGACATAGACAGGGTGCTTCAGCAGCTGCTGCAGCTTCAGCAGCAGCTTCAGCAGCAGCAGCAGCAGCAGCAGCCTGGGTTGCCAGGCATGGAGGCGCTGCTGCTGCCAGGCAGCCATGTCACACCCTGCGGGGCTCCAGCAGGAGGCAGGACCAGAACAGCAGCGGATCTGAGCTCACAAACCTGGCGAGCAAGTTGCTCAACTGGCTTGGCAGTGCTCGCAGAGCTGGTGCTGGCAGCGGGGTTGGCAGGGGTGAATGGCAGCAGCCGCGAGTAGGCAGCAGTCGATGGTATCCGTTCCAGCTGCAGCAGGCAGCGGCAGTGTTGAACCGCCAGCTGCAGCAGCTGCGGTAGCGGCAGCAGCTGGCACTGTGCCTTCTGCTGTTGGTCAGCAGCTGTAGGCAATTGGAGGCCCACTCTGGTCACGCCCTGTGCTGGGACCGTCCGTTGTGTGGAGTGTGTGGAGTGCAGTGTTCCTGTCATCATCATTTTGCTGGCTCTGATCTGTATTGACAGTTTGTGTGCGTTTTGTAGGGAGTTACTTTGGCAGGCCAGTGGCCAACCTTCGGCAATGGCATTGGCAACTCAAGGCTGTTGGTGAAAAGCTATGCTTGCGCTGTGCTGGCTGCTTGTATTGCTGGTTGCAGCGCTTGCTGTAAGCAAGCTGTTGCTTGGGGCTGTCCAAGACAGGGCAGTGCACATCATGTGCAGTACATGCAGTCGTGGCTGCAGCCGTATCAATGTCTGGCAGCTGCTGCTGTTGTGCCGGATATCCGGCAGCTGCTGCTGTCGTGCCAGACATCCGACAGCTGCTGCTGTCGCGGGAGCAGGCACTGCTGGCAGCAGACAACTGCGTATGCGTGTTGGATGCATTCAGGTGCCTGACCCAGCTGTGCACTGCCAGGCAGCACTGCGCTCCTGGTTAAGCTGAGCAACAACAGTACGCAAATGGCTGCACATCATGATGATTGCTCTCTCATGCACTCTTACAGCTCCCTTCCAAAACTCTATCAAACAAGTGAGAGCGCCAACCGCGTAAAGCTAGCCGGAAAGCAGAGTCACCTGTCCCCCTCATGCAAAGCCGCGCATACAAGCTGTCAAGCATGGTGACCGTCACCTGTGTGACACCATGTTTGTATGTACCGTATTCTTCACTTGTGAACAGCAGTGTACACTGCTGTGACAAGACGCAGCACTGAAGCAAGCCTGGCAAGTACAGCAGACACCCCTGACCGACTATCCGCATGCAAGCACTGCTCGACCAGTGGCTTTTGCATCAATCACTGCTGCATGTTGTGGTGTCCTTCATCTTACGAGATGAACTGCGCAACCAACAAATCTCGCGAGCATTGCTCTGATCGCCAACCTTCAACCAGGGCTCGCAACCAGCTGTTAGTGATATCGACCATTCAGCTGAAAGGCTTTGGCCAATATCGACCAGGTGGCCCTCCGTGGGTCTGTTCCGGGCCGGCAGTTGCAATCTGGCGGGAGATCTGGTTGAAGCAACCCCTGCTTAGCGGCCGCTATGTGCACGAAGCGGTCGAAGCCCACACTTTGCAAAACCGGAACCATCTGCTATACAGCAGCGCCCACCTCCAACATTTTGTGTGGTCTCTTCCAGGGTGTGTGCAACGTTGCAGCAGCGTTAACGCTGCTGCCGCAGCTGGCAAACAGCAGTGCTACAGCCAACATAAGCGGCACAACCGCACAAGATGGCATGGCACAAGGCCAGGCCAGGCGTATTGTGTTCATACCCGGTGGCACGGTTGCAAGATGGGTGCGCATACCACGCAGGTGGAGAAGTAAGCACTGGTGGAATGGTGGAAGTGGTTGTTGTTACGTCTTCAAAGTCTATTCAATCAATTAAGTAGCCTGCAATGTTACCTCAGGGTTTAGGGTTTAGGGTTAGGGTTTAGAGGTAGTGTTGTGCGAGTGTGGTAGAATGGAACTCCAATATGCGACTTTCGACATTGACCGGCGCAACACACTCTAACTACAACGAACGCAAGGCATATGCACGATTATGTCCTGCATATCTAAAATAGCCCGTAAGTCAGCGGTCAAGATCTCAAGCGGTCAAAGTTGACACAGCTGTGTCATTGACACTCGCAAGTAATCGCAGTTGCGGACTGGCTGAAAAGCCGGCGATGAAAAAATAAATGAAACCTTACAAATTGTTTTGCGGGACAGGTTTCGCGTCTGTCAAGTGCGCTGCAGCTGCATGCAGCAATACAAGCGCTGGTGACTGCAGTCTAGGGATGCTGCAGACACCCGCATCAATGGAAGCCAGTCCTTAAGCTGTGGACCTGTTTGAAGTTTCAAGGTTGCAGAAAACCAAACTTGCAAAGCACGGTGCAGCAAAAGCAGCGTTTATACCATGATGCTTTAAATGCGCTGAACAGTGCATCCAGCAATACAGGTAGCGGAGCCAGCAGTGCGTACAGATGCCAATACACCATTGCAAGACGGGGATCGGGTAACTCTGTTTTTCCTTTCTTTACTCGTCCGGCTGGCGTAGAGCGCTGCTGTTGATGTACAGAGTGCTTTCCAAGCATGGTTGTACAAGCAGTGGCAAGACTTGCCAGCGAACCCCAGAGTGGCTGGGTCTGATACTGTCATGCACTCTACCTATGAGAACTGGTTTGCGTGCTCCCCTTTTGATGAGCTTCAGTTGACGAAACCATTGAGTTGGTGTCCAGATTATGTGCACAACACGGCTGGCTTAAACAAGATGCACCTGGCATCTTTGATGCGTTTTCGTCTGGGGGCGCATGACTTGCGCGTGGCTACTGGTCGGTGGGAGAGGGCTGATAACTCTCTGCTACCCAGGCAACAGCGACTGTGCTCTCGGTGCGGTGCTGGCCAAGTTGAGGATGAGTTCCGCTTTGTGTTTGATTGTGACGCATATCAGGCTGTTCGTGATCGCTTCTGGCGGCTATTTGCTGATTTTGGAGGGTGGCAGAGCCCGGCTGTGAGCCCTCTTGGACGGTGTCTGGCTGACTTTATGCAGCAGAGCAGAGTAGTGTTGCTGTTTTTATCTATTATTGTCTCCTGGTTAGAAATGATCCGGCTATGGCGCTTGCTGTGCTCCCCAGTAACACTAGTGCCTTAGAGACAGAATCCTCAGAACTTGTTGAGGCCTCGGATTAGTTGGTTGGATTGTATTCCTTGGCTGTTGTGGGACCCCATGAGCCTTGTTTGGCTCCTTAGTGGGTGGGCCTGTGGCCCTACTTTGGTATTTGGTATTTGGATTAATGTTGCTTGTGCTGGCTAGCACCATAGTGCCACCATAGGCGGCTATACAGAATAAGCTCTTATCACAATGCCAAAATGGCTAAAAATGCGCCACTGCGGGCCCGTGGTACTGGTGATGACAGCAGGCTCCTCTGCCAACTGTGCTGCAATTTCCGCTGCCTGCGTTGCTGCTGCCGCTGCAAGTCGGCGCCGCACGTCCCCCGCCCCTCGTCGGTGCCGGCGGTGAGCACATGAACCTTGATTAGGATTGCCACCAAATACCAAATACCAAAGTAGGGCCACAGGCCCACCCACTAAAGAGCCAAACAAGGCTCATGAGGACTGCAAGAAGAACCTTTGTAGGCACGCTTAATGCACGCCGCACACCAACACCGTGTCATGACGGCAACCTGAAGTTACGAAGCTAACACTACAGTGTAGTACACACAGCAGGCAGTAACACAAGCTGAGCTCCGAGCCGGGGAGCCCCTGGTAGGCATATGTACAGCGGTCTTTACCATACTTACACACGGTTCCCGCGACTGCGTGGGACAACACAATGAACAGCTATACATCCCTGCTTTCAATCTTGTTCAGCCCACACTGTGGAGCAACACCAGATACCAATTACCAAAAATACATCCTTGCTATAAACCTGCACAGCCCACAGTGCAGCAGTACATCCCGGCCTTCAGTGCTTCAGCCTGATATGAGGTGTTTACAATGGTCGACAATACAAAGCCATTGAGATGAACGTGTCTGACATGAGGCCGTCTGACATGAGTCCGGCCAACAGTTCCAGCATCAAGAACACAGCACTCATCTGCGCAGCTGTGCAGTCTGCACTGCTACTGCACAATCATGTGCAATGGGCTGGGCACACAATCACAGGCTCCTCGGAGGAGGCGTGGCGCTGCTGCAGCAAGTTCGTCTCCAGCACACCCCACACTACATGGGCGCGCCCCTCAGGGCCGCAACGTGATGACATACTCGGGATATGCCATATCATTGTCAAACACAACATGGCAAAAGTGCAGCTGGTGCTGCTGCTGCTTCGGCTGCTTTGGCCTGCTTTTACCCCGTCCAACACCCCAGGCGCTACCAACGCTCATGCTCACACCAGGCACCTGTGTGTTGCCGCTGTTCACGCTGTCATACCCGTCAGGCGGCTTCCTCATGCCGCTGGCGCCCTGCGCCTGGCGCCCAAGAGCAACACGTGCCACCACCATCTTCAGCACGCCGCCCTGGTAGTAGTGCTGCTGCTGCTGCTGCTGTGCGGCCGCTGCTGCTGCCAGAGCACGCTTCCCGCGCTTGGCAACGCCACGCAAGGGAGCAGCGGGTGCTGCTGCTCCGGTTGGCATGGGCAAGCTGTTGGGTGGCGGCACACCACCAGGCAGCCAAGCACCTGCTGCTGGTGCTGGGGGTGGTGGCCCACCCAAGCCAAACGCCGCTGCCATCAGCCCACCCCACCCAGCACCAAACATTGCAGCCGCAGCTGGTGGGGGTGGGGGAGCCCAGGTGTACGCATGGGCCCCGACGATGCCGCGCGCAGCTGCTGCCAGGTTTGCAGCGTCCTGCTTCTGGCAGTAGCCCCAAGCAGTGGCGCTGTGGTCTGCAGGGCAGCAAGAGCATCACAGCAAGACCGCTCGCTCACCATCACAGCACACAGCACACACAAAGCGCATCTGATTCCAGCATGACCAGGTACACAACTGCACTAAGGCGCAGTGCATGGCCTCAACTCGGTGGGGAGCAGCAGCAGTGGACTCAGCTGAGCAGTGCCCGTCGTAAAGGGGTGCCCCTGCAGCCGCCTGCACACCTGCAAAGTACAGGCCGTTGCCGTACGCCGCCACCTGTGAGAGCCTGAAGTCAAAGCCATTCTGGGCAATCAGGTCCACAGTGGCTGCGCGCATGGACACACAACAACAGAGGCCAGCGCCGAGTGAGCGAAGCTGGGATGAGTCATCAGCTTGTGGCATCTTCATAAAACAGCGCATGACTGCTTGTTGCTGGGGGCTGTGGAACGCATGCTGTTCTTGTGTGCGCGCTCCACAGCTTGATGCCACAGCGCCTGCTGCTGTGATGCATGCCTGCTGGTCCAACGCTGGGTGTGTTGCACTGCGCGAGCCAGACCAGGTGAGCCTGCGGCTGCGCAGAGGCATGGCGCAGCAGCTGGTTCACCGACCGAGTGCAACACACCACGTGTGCCTGGCGCTGCATGGGCTGCGCTGTAGCGTATGAGTGATGACTCATCACTGATGAGTGTGTGCCTTGCTCACATGGCAGCGGTCGCACCGCCTGCTTACCTGGGCTGGTGCCGTGGAAGAGCAGCCGCTCATTCACCCCTGCACAGCACAACCGTGGCCAGCAGCAGCACATCAGCGGTCGTTTCACCTGCTTCAGCACTGTTGCACTCAGCATGCTGCTTGTAGCCTACAGTCAAACATGCGCTGCTGCAATCTGCCGCGCACATGCGAGATATCCTGCACTGCACGCGCCTTCCAGCATTGCTGTTGCCAGGCACCACACGCATGCCATCTGCACCGCACGCCAGAGTGCTACAGTGGTGACACCCCACCTGCTTCACTGCGTGTGTCCACCAGCTCCTCCCGCTTGAGGCAGTAACGCCGCCACAGCTTAGCGTTTTGGACGCGCTCAATACGCAGCACCTGCGCACGTCGCATGCCATTGGCAGTGCAAATCATACAGTCACACATGACATTCGCTTGTTGCATCAACGTGTTTGCTCCAGCTACTGCCAGTGGCGAGCTACAGACAACACATGCTCATCCAACGCAGGAGAACAGCAGCAACAGCATCACCACATGTCACAAGTCTTTACCATGCCCCGCAGTCAACCCCATGCCTGCCAGCCAATGGTGCTGTGCAGCACGCACACAAGAATGAAGGCACAAAAAGCAACAGGGGCAGTTGTGACGTCCACCTGTTGAACATCGCTTTCACTGGCAGCTGGGTGTTTCAGGTGCCAGATCCACCTGAGTGCCATCTATGCATATGCACCCACTGACACCGTAACCAGATGTGAACATGGACAAGTGCAGAGTGACAGACAGACAGACAGACAGACAGACAGACAGACGGAACAATGAACGGACAGGGAGACAGCTGAACAGCCAGCTTTGTACACAGGCAGACATGACACCGACGCTACCAAACCGGCATGCTGAAACACAGACAGATAGGCGCCATGACAAACACATGCGCAGCCACAGCCAGCGAACCAGCCGCTCACACACGCATACAGACAGATGCGTGCAGACTCGCCGACAGACACGCACAGACAGACTAACACACAGATGCATGCAGAATCGCATGTGCACACACATGCACACACTTACAGGACAAGCACCCCACCCACCTTTGCCCTGCTGACTGCGGTGCCCCCTGTTGCATCGAGGTGTGCCAGCACTTGCTCCACCTCCTCAGCCAGCACCCGGGCAGCCTCTGCAGCCTGCAGCTCAGCAACAGCGGCAGCAGCGGTAGCGGTAGCAGAGGGTGTTTGCCAACCTGCCGGGCGTCATGATCTTCTGTTGGGCTGCCTAATGCAGTTGTCTGAGTTCTTGACCACAGCTACAGTGGCTCTTGCCTCTGCGGCAACGCCCATCACAGCCAGGCCACCTGCAGGTCAGCGTCATACGCTCAACAGCTTCATTGTTTGCTGCCTCACGGCGACCCAGCGCTGGCAGCGCACGCACACACCAGCATCGGCCGCACTGGAGACCAACCGACAGCATCAGGCACCGCCAGCTGCTGCCCCCACAGCAGTGTCGAGGCAGGGCCACAGCAAACACACCGCGCCCCATCCTCGGCCGCACCACAGTCCTGCCACTCGTGGCGCAGCACGCAGCACACCAGGCACACACACGCAGTGCGCCAGCACCGCCCGCCGCCCTCACCCGCCGCTCCCGCTCCTGCTGCTGCCGCCTGGCTGCGTCCCCAGCCGCCCGCTCGTCCCGCAGGTCGACCACGTCCTGCTGGGAGGCGGCGCCCGCTGCTCGCGCCAGAGCTGCGCGCAGCCGCCGCAGTCCATGCACGTCGCGGCGCGCAGCAGCGCGTCCTCGGCGCTGCCGCCGTCCTCGGCAGCCAGCAGCAGCGCGGCCAGCGCATCCGCGCGGCTGAGGCCCTGCAGCAGAGTGACAGGCGAGGGTGTTGGAATCAGCGGGCCGCGGCAAACTGCAGATGCAGGTGTGGCGACACGCGACCGGCAAGAATTGAGGGGTGTGGCTGCAGACGCCGCTCATAAATGAACAGGCAGGTGGCTGTGAAGGCGGCATCATCCACACGGTCACAACCTGCTGCAGCCAGCAGCACTGCCGGGGTGGAGAGTTTAGACAGTGCAAAGCAGCCTAGCAGGCGCCAGCTGGTGACGCAAGCAGCCTTGATTGGTTACATCTGCAGCTGCGCATCTGAGTGCTGCTGCTGCTGCTGCTGCTGCTGCTGCGGCTATTGCTGCTGCGTACTATGTTTGATGCACACACCATTCAGTAGATCAACATCTGCCAATGCTCATCACCACACCTGGCTCATGAGCAGCTGCACATCCTCCTCGTCCAGCTGAACTGCTGCTGCTGCAGCCTCCAGCGGGTCTGACGGCACCACCGGCTGCTGCTGCTGCTGCTGGGCCTGGCCGTGCAGCGGCAGCTCAACCAGGCGAAACGCTGCAGCACCAAAGCAACAGCAGCAGCAGGACAGCAACAGACACATCAGCATCAGCCAGCAGGGGGGCGGGGTATGTCGTTTTGTGCACCAAACAATTGCCGTTCAAATGCTGTGGCGTAAGTGCACATGCTGTTGATGACAGTGCAGGGACCGTGTGCTGGAATGATGCATCGTAGGCAAAATATAACTCGCTGGCTGGCTGCATCGACCCAGCGGTGCCGTGTGTTGCTGCTGGTCATCACCTGCTGACCAGCTGCTATGTGCAAGTGACACAATGTTGCATGCTTCTTGCTTTGAAAGAAACGCAAGTGGCTGCCAATCAACACCTTATTTGCAGCCACAGGCGCAAGTGTATCAACACCCAGACACCCTCTTTACAATGCACCTTGCCAGCACACAACACCACCGAGACTTGCAGCATGCAACCCAGCAGGTCACTCACTGTCCCTCTGAATGGGTTGGCTGTTGTCCCAGCTGCCCGGGAACTCCAGCTGCAGCTGCAACCTTGGAGCGCCGCCGACAGGTGCAGCCGCATCCGACAGCTGCTGCATCTGTTGCTGTTGCTGTTGCTGTTGTGCCTGCTGCTGCTGCCGCTGCTGTGCCTGCTGCCGCTGCTGTGCCTGCTGCTGCTGCTGCTGCTGCCGCCTGAGTTGCCGCTCTGCATATGGTGAAGGGCCAGCTGCTGCCGCCGCTGCTGCTCCAGGCGGTGAGCCCACCAGCACCACATCATCGTCATCTTGGCTGCCTACTACTACCATATCACTTGATCTCCGCTGCTGCTGCTGCTGCTGCTGCTGCTGCTGCCTACTGCTTGCTGCTGCTGCCGGCCGCTATCCCCAGCCACCGTTGCCGCCCGCGCCGCAGCGGCAGCGTGTCTGCGCGGCGCTGCCTGCTTATATGTGCCGTGTGGATGACATCACCACATCATCCCCTGAATCCTCTGAGTCAGTGTACAGCATCACTGCTGCCATCTGGCCTCGCTGCTTGTCTTGTCCCCGCTGCTGCCCATCATCTCGCCGCCGGTCAAGCTGCTGCCGGCAGCTTACAGCTGCTGTTTCATCGCCTGGCCCTGCAGCTGCTGCCGCCGCCGCCTGCTGACTAAAGCCTTGCTGTGCAGCGGCTGCTGCTGCTGCTGCTGCTGCTGCTGCATCGCCATCATCATCGCTATCTAGTAGCTCTATCACATCTGATGTGGCAGATCCTGCTGCAGGCGGCCCCTTCGCCGCTGCTGCTGCTGCTGCTGCTGCTGCTGCTGCTGCTGCTGCTGCTGTTTTCTGCCGCTTCTGCCTGCCAGGGAGAGCCGCAGCAGCTGCCTGATCGTCCACACCATGCTCATCACTCAGTGTGGCTGCTGCAGCTGCCATTCCTGCTGCATGGCGCCGCCGTAGCCAGGTCGGGCTCGTGGCGCCAGCTGCTGCAGCAGCCGCTCGCTGCGGCCTCATCACTGCAGCCCTGCTGCTGCCGGCTGCAGGGCCTGCTGCTGGCAACTGCAGCAGCTGACCGCGCTGCCGCGCCCTGCGCGGATGCTGCCTGTCCCACCTGCCCGCCGGCAGACCAGCCAGGTGCCGTGTGCCGCAGCCCGCCACTCTCGCCGGCTGCCGCAGCTGCAGCAGATGATCCCACACCAGCAGCAGCGGGGCCCCAGCCCATGCGCCTGTGGTTCTCCAGCGTGCGGTGGAATGCTGCGCGCGCCTCGCTGGAGCTGTAGCCGGCTGGGGGTTGCCGCGGCTGAAGTCTATGCGCAGGGGCCCGACCTGCCACCTGGCCCCGTTGCTGTCTGCACCACTGCAACCTGGCAGTCAATCTGCACACATCAGCAGCAGCAGCAGCAGCAGCAGAAGCACAAGGAACACACAAACGTTCATAGACAGCCATAGATAGCAGCCGGACCTGGCGCCTGCCCTTGTTACTGCCTGCACCACACTAACTGGCTGGTCAGATGCGGCAAGAAGGCAACCAGCAGCAGCAGCAGCAGCAGCAGCAGCAGCAGCAGCAGCAGCAGCAGCACCGGTGGTTCCCAGCCCTGCTCCTCAGCACCACTGTGCCTGCATGCTCCAGCCCAGCTTCCCTGCGACCACTGCAACCCTGCAACCCAGCACCGCGCACCATGTTGATGACGATGACGTTGAGCAGGCTCTCCACGGTGAAGTCGGGCTGCCACGAGCCAGGCGTGCCGCTGCAGGTCAGCGCCTCAAGGCAGATGCTGCCGCCAGCTGTCACATGCCCCGTGTACATCACGCACCTGCAGGAAGCAGCGCAGAGGCTTACAGGTTAGACGTACCACGCGTGATTGTGGCAGCCTGCACGTGAAATGGCGACACCATGAGCATCATGCACGCGAATCCCATTCGTTCCTCACGTATGGATGAGTCATGGGCCATGTTGCGTCTGCTCATGAGCTGTTGCTGCTGCTGCCGCATTGGTGTGTAGCTGCCTGCCTGCACCTGCCGCACCTAGGCGACACCACGCGCACAAAGAAGGGCTGGCGCGGGTAGTCTTTGGGGAACTCAATTTGCAACACGATGTGGTCCTGGCCATACCTGGCACAGCAGAGGCAGGCCAAATTCCAGGGTCACACAAGCCGCCAGCACCAGCTGTAAGCACACCAAATAGTGCACCATGCTTGCTGCACAGAACACCAGCACCAGTTCACACCAGCGATAAAACCACTGTGCGCTCTTTCCACATATCAGCAGCCGCGCTGAGCCAGCTGCTGTTGCTGCCAATGCTGTCGCGTTATCAATATGTGCGCGTGAGCTGCAGCAAAACCAGCTGCAGCTGCAGCTGCATTTGAACGTGCCTGCTGGGCGACAACGGAGCTGCTAGTTGAGCTGCTTGCTGCCTGGCAGGTCAGCTACAACGTACCGCTGCAAGTAGCCGGCATGCAGTCTGCTGCTATTTGTTGCTCTGCAATGTGCGGTTGACGGAAACCCCTGCCACTCAACAGCAGCAGCGGCTCACATGGTGTGCAGGCGCTGTAGGTCCTGGTTGAGCTGCTTGCCACCTGGCAGGTCATCATCAAAGCTGCGCAGCTTCAACTGCCACGTCAGCAAGTTGTCTCCTGCAAGTGACAGCTGCTGGATGAATTGGAATTTCTTTGCCTCGATATCGGCTGACAGGTGCTTGAACTCGGCCTGCACTCTGCGCATGCCCTGCAGGAACCAGCAGCAGTGCAAGGTGAAGAGGGTGATGGATAGGGTCTGTGCACCACACGACTGAAAGACCATGTGGTGGCTCTTTGGGCTTTGTTTCAATCTGGTGTAGCCTGAGCTGCAGGTGCTTGTTACACTGCACTGTGGTGCATGGCACAGAACCATGGTTTCATCTGAGATTGTTGCTACCAACGCCAAAGGTTGAGGTGCTGAGTTTGTGCACCTTCACCTACTAGTAAAGCAGTGTTGTGCACTTTTGCCTACTAGTAAAGCTGGCACATGTGAGATTGAAGCTGCTATCCTCCATACATAGCCTTGTGTTGATGGCAGGGCAGTGATGCTGGATGCTGTGTCTGCAACAAGGTGCAGTTTCAGCTGGCTTGCCGCTAAGCAGGCTGTCTTGTTGTGGCACGGCTGAAAGTAATCAAAGAGCTACTGTAGGTGCGCGGACCTTCAGGTTCTTCCAGGCAGGAGTAGCCATCGTCTGCTTGGTTGTTGTGGAGAAGGCGCGGAGTGCTGTTCCTCCCTTGAATTGAAAGCTGCTGGACGCCACGTCAATCCCTACATAGCAGCTCCAGGATCATTAACAAACTAAAAGTGGCTACTTTGCCTCACAGCATCAACGCAATACAAATTTAGCACAGGCCTAGGCCGAGGCACCCAGTAGGTTTGGCCCGTCCAGATCACAGGCACCGCATGCGAGCTCCTCAAATTGTATGACACTATTGCGTTTGGCAAACGGCGTAGCAAGCAGTGCTTAGCGCAGCTTAGTCTTGCGTATGAAGCATGTTAGTGTACGTGCTGTGTATGCTGGGGCTGCAACCATCAGCCAAGCCAACACAAAGGCAACATACGACTATAAAGCAAAAGCTGATTCATAGCATCAACTGCACGAGACCTGTGATCACTTCCACAACCCTAAACACTGCTCAACAGCAATGTGACACTGCTGATGATCTGTGCTTAAAGGTGCCACAGCAGGCGGGCTGCAGACCACACAAGTCTAGATGAGAAGAAGATGCTCTGCCCTAGCCAGCATCACCAACAGCAGGTGCACAGATGCTTGTATCGATCACAACGTATGACAAGGTAGATTCCGGCTGGGTCGGAGTCCTGCTGCTATTTAGCAGGTAGCCCCTAGGCATCCTGCAACCCACACAAGGTGAGTAGGCCCTGTGACAGGACACAGGCCCTGTACCTGCCCATGGCGTAGCACCAACAATGTGCAACCAGATGAACGGGAGGCTACCTCTCTAGCTCATATTAGTTAGCATTTGCCGCTGCCAGGGGTCAACCGCTGTTGCCCTACGCCCAGACACGAAGGGGGACTGCACCCACGGGACAGCACAGTACTGGACAGCACGGTGACTAGGCAGCAGAAGTGCGCCTAAGGCGCAGCACTGGCACAACATCGACAAAATGCTGTCTCCGCACCACCATACAATGCCTAAACACATGACGCAGCTGCATCATAGCACAGCCAGGGCGACAAAGTGGGAACAGACAGAAGCTAATTACAAGTGCCATCCAACAGCTGTTGCGGCAGGGTGGCATAACAAAGATATGGTACATAGCCTCACAGAGTCAATAGTACTGCATTTGCACGCCACTGTTGCCCAAGGAACGTGTCAGCTGGGGCTCAGTAGCATTGCAGCTAGCAAGTGCAATTCGCTTGCATGCTACAGGTATAGTACAAAAAATACGCAGCGCATGTCACATGCTCAGCTGCACATCATCTCCAATCACTCCAGTGACTCCACTCACATGCACTGCACGCTAAGACAGCAAGTTACCTGCTAGCAACATTGCTGCTGCTGCTGCTGGACTCGTCATACAGAGGAGTCCAGGGCTTCTCTGGCTGCCTGTGAGCCCAGTTATCCGCTGCCCAAACATAGGGCGCTGCACTCTCCACCACATGCAGCGCCCATGAATGCCGCGATACTGGCGAGGTGTTCTCTGCAGAGTAGTGCACGTTCTCGCCGTGCAGCAGCACCAGCGTTCCCGCGGTGCACTCGATCGGCTCAAAGTCGGGCATGAGGCTGCTCCAGTCTGGTGCTGGCCCGTCAAACCCTACACCGCCCTGCGGCAGGCGTCTGAACCTGCGTGACAGGCCCTGCTTGTGGATGCCTTTCAGTCCCCATAGGCAGCCGTTGGAGAGGTTGGCGTCCTCCAGTGCCAGCCAGAGGCCAACGCAGCTCATGGGGTTGGTGTAGAGGAAGCTGCTGTCCTGGTGCGGGCTCTGCAGTTGCACAGGTACAGAGTGAGGCGCGTGATGGAGCGACGCGAATGCAAGCAGTCAGGAAGGGAGGGGGGGTGGATGGGCGATGACATGAGCCGAGCGAACCGAATGTGGGGCAAGGGGCAGTGCACGATGGGCATGCGCAGTGGGCAGCGCTGGCAGCTAAGGTGCAGCACCTGGTCAGGGCAGCAGTGACAGGCAGCCAGCGGTGGAGCGAGTTGCACAGTTGCTGTCAGCTGGTGGCTGCGCTGCCACTCATGCAACCAGCGTACATAATCACTGCATTTGCCTGTCTGATGTCCTGCTGGCCAACCACCTGAAGCACCCTTGTGTGACTGCAACACGATGTCTGCTGTTGCTCAAAAACCCCACCGTCCAAAGTGTCCCTATTGCCAATACCAAACCAAAGTAGGGCCACTGGCCCACCCGCAAAGGAGCCAAACAAGGCTCATGGGGTCTTTTGCCTGCCAGCTCTAGTACAAAGTTTATTTTGTGAACACCAGCGATGGCTTCATTACCACGCTGCTGTCCTGTCACCAACCACCACAGCAGGACAGACACTACCACCACTACTAACCAGCACAAGGCACTCACCACCTCCCCTCCGATGCTGGGCTGCTTGAAGATGTACATGCTCTGCACGGGCAGCGGCCGCTGGAAGCCCAAGCTGCGCAACACAGCGGCCACTGGCTGGCTGCGTGTGAATGCGCTGAACACGGGGTCCAGATCATGCATGGCATGGCCTATCTTGTTGACCGCGAGCGCTTTGGGTGTCTGCAGCTGCCCCTGCTCGTCAAAGGCCTTTTCCTCGAAGAAGAAGTTGACCTCACTGGCAGAGTCCAGGAAGTAGGTGTCCTGCAAGCGGCAGGGCAACGGAATGTGCAGGCTCTTTCCAAGGCTGCTGTGCGCTATGGACCGCCATGCATGCTTTATTGAGCAAAATTACTGACTGCACAGCTGACAGTTTGTCAGACACGCAGCAGTAAAGCCAGCTGCTGCATGCAAGGACACGACATGCTGCAAGCAAGCCGGCTGAATGCATGCAGCAGCAACAGCAGCACAAGTCACAGCTGCAACACCAACAGCAGTGGGAGCAGTTGCACGTCAACAATTCCTGCCTATATCTGTGGTAGTCTGTATATCTGCTCACCTTGGCATGCGACTGCTCCTCCTTTGTGGTAAACACAGAGAATCTGCGTGCCTCAATGTCTGGGTCCCACTGCTCAACCAGTTCATTAGCTCTCTGCATCAATGCTGCCACCTGCTGCTTGCTTGCGAACCCTGGAAGAGCCAGATATCCATCTTCACGAAACTTTTGGACTAGTTGTGGCGGTATACCGTTGGCGTATATGCTGGCCTCTGCTGCTGCTGCTGCAGTTGCTCTGACAGCAACGAAGGTGCACGAGCCTCTGCGCCCGATCTGCGGATGGACGGCCCGCCCACTCAGAGGGTACGACGCCCTCATGATGTGAGGCGCCCTGAAGCTGGCTGCTGGTGCTCAAGTACCACAATAGAAGCTACGCGACTTTTGTAAGAGGCAGCAGGAAACGAAGCGAGCTTTAAGAGCTCGACAACATCGCATAAAAAGAAGGGGCGTGCAAGGCACATACAGCCATGGGCATACAGGGTTTGTCACACCTCCAGGGTCCAGGGTGGCAACCTGAGCAGCGTAACCGGCTAAACGCTAAATTGTTGCGAGTTTAGCGTTTAGCGTAGTTTAGCGTCGCGTTTAGCGATGGCCCTCTGGACCGATATACACTGGCAGTGGCAATGATGCTGGCAGGTCAAGGTTTTGTGAAGACACTAGGTGTCGTTGAACGAGTGCTCCTTGAGTTAACGAGGGCAAGTTGCTGATGTTCAAGTCGTTACGACCGCCGTTGTGCTCTCTACACAACCACTTTTACACTTTCACTTTTTTTGTTACCAGGGGGGGCGTAATCCTACCACATAATCACTTCAGTCCACTTCAGTCACTTCAACCAGCAGCGCACGCTTTACATAATACATGTACTCAAGTTCTTGCCCCCGCACCGACACACGTGACCAAGCATTTCAGCTGACACAAAGCATTTGTATCAATAACCTCGCAGGCACGCCTTGACAACAGTACAGCACATCATCATCATCATCATATTACCCATTCAAGCCATAGCATCAGCGCCATCGGCCCCGCGCCCCACTGGGGCGGAAAGAGGAGGGAGCACTGCTCCAGAATGTTTGCATGCATTGCGCACATCCCAAGACTTGACAAGAAAAGCAGCAATACACGGTGACGCCATCCGACATCTTCCAGAACTGCCCCAAATACCATCAGATACAAAACGCAACACATTGATTGACGAATCAGCCATGGACAAAACGCTGCGCAACTATTCAGCGCAACCAGGCAGGGAACAGTACAGCACCACAGCTTGTCCAGCGCTGGCAGAGCTACCCACTGCCAGGGGGACAGTGTCAGGCCAGTCACACCAAACATGACAGTTGAGCAAATTCGCATACTCATTGTATCAGCATGGCTGTGTTTATAGGCTGTGTATATATAAGCTACGTAGCTTTGGTGCCCTCACAAACTTTTCTATGCCCATCACTGCAGACCTCCTGGGCTGGTGTTGGCTCATCATCATCATATTACCCATCATCGTATTACCCATTCAGCAAACATACTATCCCTCTGAGCAGAAGTAGCAGGGCAATCAAACATGAAGTGTGACATGGCTGAATGGTAATAGATGATAGATGAAGTGTGACAAAGACTCAACTTCTGCACCACAACAAGGACATCCTTAAGTGGAGTTAGCTCTGCGACCCCAAACTGAATAGTACGCTCATGTACACACAGACAACCCATACAAACACGCAAAAGCAATTCAATACCACGTGGAATTGCCACTGACCGCAAGTACGGCCTAGGCCTCCTGAAACCCATAGCATCAACATGAGTGGGATGCACATGAGCCACATATCGACTCAGAGTGGAGTGTTCCAACGTTTCACATGCAATCCTTTCAGCACGTAGTGTCCTGACCTGCTTGTTGACATGGCTCTTGCACGCACTGGCTCTGCCTTCCGCGGTCACAACATTCACACCACACTTGCACAGCAGGCTCTGCACATACTTGTGCCACGGTGTCACCGCCACAGCACCACTAGGACGCCTCCATTCAGCTGTAAACATTTGATGTGGCAGCCGAACGCCCTGCATACGCTGAATCCTGTAGTAGTACTCCAAAGCCCTCTGATGAAGCCACATATGCAGTGGTTTCACACCCCATTCTGCCAAGAGAGCTGAAGAGCATGGGCGCTGCTTGCCACAGCGCATTGCGCATTTGATGTTGTCTGTCTGCACTTTGTCAATCAGCTGCAGTTGCTTAGCTGTGGACGGAAACCAAACCTCACTGCCATATTCAACAATGGGACGGACACAAGTCAGCAACAGTATGCGTTTAACCTCCACACTGATGCTGCGGCTCTTCCAAACTGGCATGAGCGCACCCTTCACACGTTGCACCTTAGCCAGCACCTTCTCAATGTGGTCCATGTACAGTATTGTGTGGTCCATGTACAGGTATTGTTGAACCACAGGCCAAGATAGCAGTACTCCGATACAACAGGCTGGTGTTGGCTGTGTGCAGCCAACCATAGCAACACATGCTGTTCATACGATACAGGCAGCACTCGCTGCGCAGTGCATGCACTGAAGTAAGCTTGAAGCCCAGCTGCGGCTCCAATCCCTGTGCACAACTGCAAGCAACCTTGAGGCACAACCACTCACTCTACTGAAAACATCAAGGACCAGGTCACTTCGTCAGCGCCTGCCAGCCTTATCCCAAACAGTTTCAAGCATGTGACTAGTAGCATCTGCTGGATTGCTTTTCAATTGCATGTTGAGGGATCTGTTGGGACCGCCAACTGAGCTGCAGCTGATCCCCGCTCTGGGCAACGCACACCAGCACGCATCACCGACACCACCCCACTCACACAGGACAGCAGAGGGCACCTACATGCCCACCTGTACTGCATCACACCACCCACCTCCTGCCATTGCGTGCCATACTGCCTCCCTGACTGCATCACACCACCCCCCTCTTGCCACTAGTAAGCCGTACTGCGACCCATCCATGCTATACCCCCACCGCCTGCCCCCAGTGTTCTGTATTGGCACCCTGACTGCACCACACCACCCCCCTCTTGCCACTAGTGCGGCTCACCGCCAGCCTGAATGCACCACACCACCACCTGCTGCCACCGACTGGTCGCACTGCCACCCATATTGCATCGCAATCCCACCTCCTGCCCCCAGTGTTCCATACCGCCACACTGCAGCAGATGCAGCCAGACAACGCCAAATAACACTGCTGCTGCTGCTGCTCCTAAAGCCACCAGCTCTTGCGCCTCCAACTTTCACTGTCACAGTGTTATCAATGCTGCTGCTGCTGTTGCTGCTGCTGCTGCTCACTAGCCGGCCAGTCCATAGCGTAACACGCTGCCAAGCAGAGTGACCAGGCAGCCCACTGTTGTGCTGGGTTGCTGCTGGCTGCGGGGTCTTCCGCAATCAATGCCACGCAAGGTGGCAGGGGGAGGTGGGGCAGCAACTGCCCTATACTATCAACGTATATGCTGTCAAGCCAAGCAAGCAACGACGTAGGGCACTGCTGTACTGTGCTGCTGCCGGCTGCCTGGGCATGTTGATATCCGCTGAACAACGCCAGCACTATCCCACCCCACAAGGCAGTCTGGCGCCAGTGGAACAGGAGAACACGCCAGCTGCCAGGGACATACCACGCAATCCATCACCACCCCTGAGCAGCATGTCAGCAAGCCAGGGCGCGCTGATGCACAATAGACAAGCAGTCACAGACATGCAGCACTCAGGGGGGCAGCCTGAACGGAACGTGACAGCTGTTGGTGCACTGCAACTGATGTGATCACCAGGACAGTTGAACACCATGCACCTCAACAACTAGCCCGTGTAGAAGTATGCACGGCACTGCCCAAAAACAACACCTGATGTGACTGTCTATAAGTTGACACTGGAGCCACTGACAGATTATGCTGTCCTAAAAGAGAGTGTCCAAGGGAAAGCAACCCCGACATAGTAATAACGCTAGCCCCATCTGGTGGGGGTGATGTCTGTGATCTGCTCCTGACAAGAACAGACCAGTAAAAGCCAGAAGGCCGCACCTCAAAGGAGGCTGGGAGCACGGACGCTCCATAGCTACAGGGGGCTGGCTGACAGGCCAGCAGAAACAACAAAGTCTAAAACATAAAGTTCATAACACCTGAGAGCAACTAAAACACCAAAACAACCCGCATGCAACACATAAGTCTAGCACAGCTGTTGTGTGCAGCCAGCTCCGCTCCCCATCCCTTGTATACAACATGTTTGATGTCGTGCAGCTGATGCAAACTACACAGCATGCGTGACAGTGCCACAAGTATCTGGTGCTGCTGCAAAGTGTGCTTACCAGACAGATTCAGATGTCAGCAGGGATAAGGCTTGAGCCAGGGCCACAAGCGTGCAAAGTCACCACTCTGCTGCCAGTGTGCATCCTACACTGTGCAGAAGACTTGTACACCAGTTCTGTGTTGCTGCATCGACACACGCGACCAAGCATCTCAGCTGCTGCATCAACACACGCGACCACGCATGTTGCTGACACAAAGCATATGCGCCAGTGACCTCGCAGGCACGCCTTGACAGCAGCACAGCGCCACAGCTTGCGCAGCGATGGCAGAGCTACCAACTTTCAGGCCAGGCAGTCACACCAGCAGGACAGTTGAGCACATGGGCGCACTCACTGTGTCAGCATGGCTGTGTAGCTTTGGTGCCCTCATAAACTTGCCATCCCATCACTGCAGACCTCTTGGGCTGGTGTTGGCTGTGTGCAGCCAACAATGGATACACATGCTTTATTATGGCATGATCGGCACTTTGCTGCACTGAAGTAAGCCGAGCTGCGGCTCCGATCACTTCACAACTGCAAGCAACCTCAAGGCATAACCACCCATTTTATAACATATAGGACCGGGTCGCTGCATCAGCGCCTGCCAATCTCATCCCCAACACCTGTGCGTGTGTGGTAACTAGTATCTGTTGATCTGTTGAACTGTCCTCTCAAGTGCATGTTGAGGTATGACCACCACCAACTAAGATGCAGCTGGCCCCCACTCTGAGCAACAACCAGCACACCGTCACCGTCACCGCCCCACCAACACAGGACAGCAGAGCGGCCCTACATGCACACCTGTACTGCATCAAACCACCACCTCCTGCCATTACTAAAGCTGTACTGCCACCCGTCCTGCATCACACCAGCACCTCCTGCCACCAGCGTGCCATACACACTGCTGTGGATGCAGCCAGACAACGCCGAAGGACACTCCTGCTGCTGCTCCTAAGCCACCAGCTCTTGTGCCTCCAACTTTCACTGTCACAGTTTATCAATGCTGCTGCTGCTGTTGCTGCTGCTGTCGCTGCTGCTGTCGCTGCTCTAGCCAGCCCGTCTGAAGCGCAACAGGATGCCAAGCAGAGGTGACCAGGCAGCTCACTGTTGTGCTTCGTTGCTGCTGGCTGCGGGGGTTCCAGAATCAATGCCAAATAAGGTGACAGGGTGAGGTAGGAGGGCAACTGCCCTATACTATCAACATGTATGCCGTCAAGCCAAGCAAGCAATGACGCAAGGCACTGCTGTGCTGTGCTGCTGTCAGCTGCCTGGGCACGTTGATCTCTGCTGAGCAACGCCAGTACCACCCCCCTCCACAAGGCAAGCTGGTGACATTAGAAGAGCACATCCAACCCAGCTGCCAGGGACATACCAGGGAATCTATCACCAACCCTGAGCAGCATACCAGCAAGCCAGGGCGCGCTGACACACCACTAGTCAAGCAGTCACAGGCATCAGCACTCCAGGGGCAAGCCTGAACACGCTCGAGATAGCTGCTGGTGCACTGCAACTGATGTGGTCGCCAGGGTGATGTATTACCACGCACTTCAACAACTAGCCCTTACACAAATGAGGAACATGGCACTGTCTAGAGACGACCTTTGGTGTGACTGTCAGAAAGCTGACATCAAAAGCCTCTGACAGCGTGCTGTCCTGCAACGAGACCTTCCAAGGGACAGCAACCCCCCAACATAATCCTGTTGCTAGTGCACACTAGCACCAGATAGTAAGGGTTATGACTGTGAACCGCTACTGATAACAACAGGCCAATAAAGGTGATGATACCACAAAAGCCAGAGCGACACACCTCCCTAAGGAGGCTGGGGGCACGAAAAGTTCACAGGGGGCTGCCTGACAGACCAACAGACTCAACAACACCTCATTTGAAAACACCTGAAAGCTGTCCAAACAGTGACAAAAACCATAAGGTTGATGGAATCCAGGACAGCTGCTGTGTGCAGCGTGCGCCCCTCCCCATCCTATCTGTGTAGAACATGAATGTCATGCAAAGCTGATGCAGAATACACAAACAGCATACATGGTAGCGCCACAAGTAACTGGCACATCAGTCAATGATTTGGCATGCAGCTGCATGCACAGGCAAATGTGTAAATGGTTTGGCTTGATAGGCGGCTGGTCTTGGGGCATGAAACAACACAGTACATAGCCGCGTCTCTCCAAATGTGGCTGCCAATGGTGCGCAGAGTCGTCAGAGTGGTTGTGCTGCTGGATGGGCCACCCACACATCGCTGGTGAAACGCCGATGGCCCCTTGCACAGGCCACCACATGGTCTGCAGCAGCGACAGGGCAGCGCAGCAGGACAACTTCTCAGCATTGTGCTGATGAGACTGACAGCTGTTTCTTGGAGGTTGCACTAAACGCGTGTGTGCATCACTGCACCTCGGCTGTAACAGCTATGCACATAGTACGCAGGTGAATACACGCACAGCTACAAATGGCAACATGCTGCAGCAGCCTGCGCTGCGACGCTGCATGTCAGCGCCCCATGCCCCTCACCTGCGCATGCTTGAAGTTGCGGGTCTGGGACACCCCCTGGAGTCTCAGTCAGACGTGGAGACTGGTGTGGGTGCACCTGGGCAGCCCTGGGCCGCTTGTATGGGGCAGTGTCGGCGCGCACGGCCTGGGATCCAGCAAGGCACTGCGTGGACGGCCTTGTGCGTCATGGCGATGTCATCATCGGTGATCGCCTCATGCCTTGTGCCTACAGGCAGCAGCAGTGCAGGTGTGTCATGCGCATTGCTGCACAGCTGGTCAGCAATCGTCATGACACATTGCTCCGCCTCTTGAGCAGGCAATCTCACGACAAGCACCATGCTGCATGGAGGTTATGAGTCACGCTTTGCCGGCTCTTGTGCGCGCCCAGGCTCACCGGTCGTGAGGCCCTAAGCAGCCTCAGGGTTGTCCCAGGCTGGCCGCGTTGGACTGGTGCCCTCACAGACCTTGGCCCGCGTAGCGGCTGGCTCTGGTGCGGACAGTCGCCAGCGAGGTTGTGCTCCTGGGCGGGCCGTCTCCACGTAGCTGGTGAACCTGCTGATGGGCACTTGCACAGGCCACCGAATGGTCTGCAGCAGCGGCAGGGCAGTGCAGCAGGACAACTTCTCAGCGCTGTGCTGATGAAACTGACAGCTGTTTGTTGACATGCACAGGATGCAGCTGCAGGCATTGCCCCTGCAGAACTAGACGCGTGTGTGCGCATCACTGCGCCTCGACTGTGCACAGTCTACGCACGTGTAAACACGCGCAGCAACACCGTCCAGCATACCGCAACAGCCTGCGCTGCATGTCAGCGCCGCAGCCCCCTCACCTATGCATGCTTGAAGTTGTGTTTCCAGGACCCCTCCTCTTCTCTCCTTGAAGGACGGATACTGCCCGGGTGTTGCGTTGAGCAAGCCACTAGCATGGCGCCGCTGCTGCTGGTATGTCCAACCATAGCAGGCACACGCTGCGGTGCCAGCAGACATAACTGATGCCACCAACCCTCCCCCCCCCCTCCGCAGATGGGTGATGAATCTCACATACAAAACACAACACAACACAACACACAACACGCCATACCACACCCCACCCCACCCACACCACACCACATTACACCACACCACACCACACCACACATCACAACACACCACACAACCTGCTGCTGCCGCTGCTGCTGTGGTATGCAAAAATTGCCAACCAGCCAGATACAGACGCCAACAGCACTGAACCTTGAACCAGTGCAGATGAAGTGCCAAACTCCCCCTCCCCCATCGTCAGCGTACACTGGCCTGAACAACATAAATTTGCATGTAGTGCAAAGTTTGCTGCCTCGCAACAAAGACACGCAGTCACCATCACCACCCGACAGGCACGAGAAAGAAGAGGGCAACTGCCTGCAACACCAATACTGCATCATAACCACCTCCTGCCACTAGCATGCAGTACTGCCAGTTGAAGCAGGACGCAATGCAGGGCAAAAGCCAGACACAGCCAGACCACCACTGCTGCTGCTGCTGCTGCTGCTGCTGCAGCGTAACGTGAGACATGTCAGCAGCCAGACACCTGCTGTGCCGGGCTGCTGCAACCAACGTCTATGTAATAACAATCAGCCAGGCAGGCAGGCAAACTGCTGCTGCACCGCACTGCTGAGGGGCACCGTTCCCTCAGGCTCCTTTCCTTTTTTTTTGCTTTTTTGCTTTTTTTGCTTTTTTTGCTCTTTTGTCTCCTGAGGGAGGCCACTGCTGCTGTGCTGCTGCTGGCTGCGGGGATCATCCCTCAAACGCTGCCAAGGCAAGCAAGCGACCAGGCAGGACGCTGTTGCACTGCCCTGCTGCTGGCGGCGGTGCCATTCCCTCAACCTGCACCAAACAAACTGCTACCATGTTCAACCACAACCACAACCACAACCACAATCACAAGAACCACAAGAATCACATCCATAAACCACAACAACCAGAGCCATAATCACAAACCGCAACAACTAGAACCACAACCAATCACCGCCACCACCACCAACTTTGTTTTTTTTGCCTTTATTTTTGCTTTTTGTTTTTTGCTTTTTTTTGCTTTTTTTGCTTTTGTTTTGAAACAGTGCCAATACCATCATAACATCCAAAAGACCATACATTTGAGGTGGCTGGCAGCACAAGCAGCCTCAAGAGGGCTGGCTGGCAGGCCAACAGGCTCAACACTGTCATTAACAGTAAATCAAACATGGCAGTGTGATGTGCTATATGCTTCCTGACAGAACTTCACACAGCAACACATGTGTATGCCACACGCAATGTAGCACAGCTGCTTTGTGCAGCGCGAATGGCTCCGCAGCCCTTGCTGCTTAGAACTTGAGTGCCATGCAACGCTGAAGCGAAGTGCAGCATGCGCCACTGCGCCACAGGCGACTGGCACTTGCGTCAACAACGTGGCATGCTACGCCTTCCACAGGTACATGCTTCAGCTTGACCAACACATTGTCTTGAAAGGGTGGCGTACCACACACGTCGCACAACGCCCAAGTGATGGCCGGCACTGGCGCCAACGTTGCCAGTGCGCTTGTACTGCTTAGCAGGCCCTTCACAGCTGTTGGTTGCTTGCACAGGCCACCGCATCGCCTGCAGCAGCGGCAGGGCAGCGCAGCAGGAAGACTTCTCAGCGATGCACTGATGACATTGCATCTGCAGCGCTAGACCAGAATGTGTGCTGAAGTGCAGCTTGGGCGACGACAGAGTATGCACACATAAACATGGACAGCACTACAGCCCGAAACACTGCAGCAGCCTGCGCAGCCCTGCAGCCCCCCTACCTGACGAATGCTGGCAGGCGTGTATCCAGGACAACCCTCTGTTCTCCCTAAAGCAAGGAGGCTGATGGTGGCAGGCATCACCAGCCCTGGGCCGCTTGTACGGGGCAGTGTCGCCGCGCAAGGTCCGGTGGCCGGGCGCTGCCGTGGACCGCCTTGTGCTTCATGGCGATGTCGTCATCAGCGGTCGCCTCGTGCCTTGTGCCTGCAGACAGCAGCAGTGCAGGCGTGTCATGCACATGTCACAGCTGTTCATAAGCCGTCAGGCCGCACTGCTTGACCTGTTGAGCAGGCGTCCTGTATGCTACACGCCACCTAGCACAGCTGCTGTGTGCAGCGTCATTGGCTGCCCGACCCTTGTTGCGTAAAACATGAACGTCAATCAAAGCACGCACACAGCAAGCGTCACTGTGCCACTAGCAGCTGGCACGTCAGTCAACAGCATGGCAAGCGGCTGCGTGCGCAGGCACATGCATTGCCACATACATTGCGCTGTTACCAAGTGGTGGCTGGCAATGGCGCGGACAGTGGCCAGTTGGGTTGTGCTGCTGGGTAGGCCATTGGCGCGTGGCTGGTGATGTGCTGCCGGCCGCTTGTACAGGCCACCGCATCCTCTGCAGCTGCGACAGGGCAGCGCAGCACGAAACTTTGTCAGCACTGCACTGATAAAACTGACGGCTGCGCAGGGATACACAGGTTATGACTGCAGGCATTGCATCTGCAGTGCTGGATTGCAGAATGTGTGCTGAAGTGCAACTTGGGCATGGCACAGCATGTGCACATAAACATGGACAGCACTACAGCCCGACATACTGCAGGAGCCGGCGGATACCTGCAGCCCCCCTACCTGACGCATGCTGGCAGGCGTGTGTGCAGGACAACCCCTCTCCTCTCCCTGGTCCATGGAGGCTGATGGGGGCGGGCATCCCAGCCCTGGGCGCTGCGTGGACCGCCTTGTCATCATGACGTCATCGTTGGCGGTCGCCTCCCTGCCTTGTGCCTGCAGGCAGCAGCAGTGCACGCATGTGATGCGCATTGCTGCACAGCTGTCCACCAAGCGTCGAGCTGCTCTGCGCTGCTTGACCAGACGAGCAGGCATCGCCCGGCAGCCACCATGCAGCATCACCGTCACGGGTCACTAGCTGCCAGATCTGCCCGCCCGGGCTCACCGGTCGCGAGGCACTGCAGCAGCCCCTGGGGTGTCCTGCGCAAGTCTTTGTCGTAGCCAGGTGGCGGTGACAGTGGCAACAAGCGAGCTGAAGGTGATGGTCTTGACCTTGCGGAAAGCTTTGCTGCACCTCCTGCCGCGTGTACTGAAGAGGGCATGCCACCGCTGGGCCTGAAGAGGGCACAGCACTAGTCTAGCAGTATCGGTGTTAGCAGTACTTGTGTTAGCAGCACTGCAGATACTTGCAATAAAGGTGGCACCCCCAGGCAGGCAATACATATACGCAGCGCCTGTTGTGGGTCGTGGACAGGTACAGCAACAGGCAGCTGCAGGAGATGGACTAAGGAAGGCCCGCGGAGGAAGGAATGGAAGGCTGCGCAGCGCCCAACCTGCCGTGTGCTTTGGTCCAAGGGGGCTGCCAAGTGCGTGCCACCGCTGGCCCACTGCAGTGAGCCAGCGGGGTGTGGCTTGGGAATTACAACGCGCGGTGATGCATTGGCCGCTAGCTCTCACTGTGGCGCCGCTCTTCCCCCCCCCCCCCGAAAAAAAAACAAAAAAAAAAACAAAAAAACAAAAAACAAAAAAAAAAAAAAAAAAAAAAAAAAAAAAAAACAAAAAAAAAAAAAAAAACCAAAACACACACATACACACACATTAGAAAAAAAACACATACACACACTTGAAAGAAAAACACACACAAAAGCAAAAACACACTCAAAAACACACACACAAAAACAAAAACACACACACCAAAAACAAACGCATACACCACAGAGACGCACGCGTGCACGCGCGCGCCACACGCACACGCACACCACGCACACGCACACGGCACACGCACACGCACACACGCACACGCACACGCACACGCACACGCACACGCACACGCACACGCACACGCACACGCACACGCACACGCACACGCACACGCACACGCACACGCACACGCACCACAGGCACAGGCACAGGCACAGGCACAGGCACAGGCACGCACGCACGCACGCACGCGCGCACGCGCCGCGCGCACACACACACACACACGGGCATACACACACCTACACGGCCGGCCGCAGGAAGCAGGAACTGGCAGGCAGGCAAGGCAGGGAGGTTAGGGTTAGGGGGCAAGTGGTTTTCACAAGTTAGGCAGGGCATGCAGATGCATGTGCAGGCTGGCAGCATGAAAGGCAGGGCAGAACAGGCAGCAAGCAGACGGCAGGGTTGAGGCGTGGCAGGCAGCATGTGCAGGCCGGCAGCGCGCAAGGCACAGCAAACAGGCAACAAGTGGACAGCAGAGATGAGGCATGGCATGCAGCATGTGAAAGGCAACCTGTAGCGTACCTGGCGGCAGGACCGGGGACAGCTGTGACAAGGGCAGGGCAGGGCAGGCAGCCGGCCGCGGCACACCACGCTCACACCACGCTCACACAACGCTCACACCACGCTCACACCACGCTAACACCCGGACCCACACGCGCAACAAAACACCCCCCCCCTGCCCACCCGCCCACCCGCCCCCCGCCCCCCGCCCCCCCCCGCGGCCACCAACAGTGAGAGCTTCGCAGCCGCCGCACCGCCACGCGCGACCCAACGCCACGGCGCTCGGCAGCCCCCTTGGACCAAAGCACACGGCAGGCTGGGCGCTGCGCAGCCTTCCATTCCTTCCTCCGCGGGCCTTCCTTAGTCCATCTCCTGCAGCTGCATGTTGCTGTACCTGTCCACGACCCACAGCAGGCGCTGCGTATATGTATTTGCCTGCCTGGGGGTGCCACCTTTATTGCAAGTGCTGCCAACACAAGTACTGTTAAGACTAGTGCTACGACCCACCGCAGGCGCTGCGTATGTGTTGCAGCCAATCTGCCTGCCTTGGGGGTGCCACCTTTATTGCAAGTATCTGCAGTGCTGCCAACACAAGTACTGCTAGACTACTGCTGTGCCCTCTCCACGGCTGACAAAGGAGGTCCACATGGAGAGACACAATTGCCTGCAGCAGCAGCAGCACCAGCAGCTGGCAGCAGCAGCAACCATCCATGCTGCTGCTGCACCCCTGCTGCTTTTGCTGCTGCTTGCTATGAGGCATTTATTAAACACCAATGGCCCTGCCTCTTGCAGTGCTTCCTTGCAGGCACCGTGCTGAAGCCGTCATTGTCGCGGCGGTCCAACCAGCGGCCAAGGCGGGGTTCAGTCGCCGCACCATGACCTGCTCGCCAGCTGTTGCCACGGCGCTGAGGAGCCTCCCAATGCTTCTTTGGGCCATGATTTTTTTGTTCGTGCCATGTTTTATTCAAAGCAACCTACTGCTGCTGCTGCTGCTTGAGCATCACAGGGCGGGTGTGCTGCGCATGCTGGTTGCGCTCGGTGACTGCAGGGAACTGCTGGCTGCGCCGGCTGCCGCTGGCGTTGCTGCTGCTGTCGCGCGCCTCCAGCGCTGCGACTGCCTTTCCGACGCTGGCTTGCCCGGGGTGTGCCGCTGGGGTGAGCCTGCCGCGGCCGCCAAAGCTGCGCTGCTGCTGCGGTGCTGCTGCTGCGTGCTGGTCAGCATGGCCGTTGCCTGGCACTGCATCCTTCCCGACGCTGGCGTGCCCGGGGTGTGCCGGTGGTAGGTTGCGGCAGGCAGCAGCAGCAGCAGCAGCAGCAGCAGCAGCAGCATGTGCACGGCTTCCCACTCGGCTGCTGCCAGGGCTGCTGCCTGAGCCGCTGCCTGGGCTGCTGCGTGTGCTGCGGCCTGCTGGTGTGGGTGTGCCGAAAAGAATGCGCGGGTGCATAGATGACAGTAGGCGAGGCTGCTGCTGCTGCTGCTGCTGCTGCAGCAGCAGCAGCTGCTTGCAGCTGCTGGCCTTGCCAGACAAGCTGCTGCTGACTCCAGCCCCCCGTGCCTGCTGCTGCTGCTGCTGCTGCTGGCAGCCTTGGGCGAGCTGCTGCTTGGGCTGGTGTTGGGGGTGATGGTGACGCGGCTGGCGGCTGCTGCCATGGGTGTGCTAATCACAGAGGTCGGGCGGCTGCTGCTGCTGCTGCTGTAGGCGCTCGGTGTGCTGTTGGCAACCTGTGGTGCGCCCTGGCTGCTGCTGTTGCTGTTGGAAGGACTTAGGGTGCTGTCATCTCCTCTGGTGAGTCCTGGCTGCTGCTGGTGTCAGGACTTGGGGTGCTGTCCTCAATCTGCAGTGTTACACATGCGTCAATGTTCAGCAGAATAATCCAATGGAGTGCAGCAGCCCCAAAGCAAGCCATCAAGTTATCAGCAGGTGACACATGATTTGAATCATGCAACTGCTGGCACGCCCGTGCACGCAGCAAGGCAGCGCCCTGCCAAGCGACAATCCTGACTGAACGCAGCAGCTAGGCCAGCAGCACTGCAGGACTGCGCACCACTGGGCCTGCAGTGGCCGATGCCAACTTGGCCAGCTTGGCCGGCCCTGCACCAGCCACACCCACCTCAGCATGCAGTCCCTGAGGGTCGTCGGACGGGGCCGGGCCCACGGGTTCTGCGGTATTTGCGCAAGCACGTGAGACAGCAATTGTGGCAGTCAGCAAGTGCATGGCAAGCAGGCAAGACACTTTTCTGGCAAGGGGACAAGGCCACCTGCAATCTGACGCTGAAGAAGGGCTATGTACAACCCGTTGCCGCCAGGCTGGTGCCAGCTGGGGTGCACGGCTTGCTGCGGGCAGTGCAGCTGCCCACATGTGTGCTGCGAGGGACGGCATGTGGCGGCAAGCTGTGCTGGCAGGAGAAAGGGTGGTGGGGCAGGGGCCTCCAAGTGCACTGCATACTGCCGCCTGTTACACCGCACTGCCAGCAGCAGCAGCAGCAGCTCACCATGTTGTTTGCGTCGACCAGTGCGTTGGCGAGCTTGCTGCGCATGCCCTCAATTCGCGCACGAGCAGGTAATCATTTCCTTCGTGGTTCTCCTTCAGCTGGTTGATGACGCGGCGCGCCTTGGCAAGCTCTGCTCGGTAAAAATAGACGACACCTGACAGGATGCACACCAGGACGAAAAGGGCTGCGCACAGTAGCTGCAGGCCTGGTGGCAGCAGCACAGGGGCAGAAGCAGCAGCAAGATGCGCAGCGGTCAAGCGCAGTCGCAGGAACGGGCGCAAGCAGGCATGCTTCCCTAAAAGCTGGCTGCGCAGCTGGTTGGCATGCAACAGTGCATTGACGTCAGCACGATGTGGTTGCTCACAAGTAACAACTGTGTGATGTTGTAACATCATGCTGCTGACCAGCCTCGTTGCAAGCACAGCAGGCAGCAGAGGTGCTTCTGCTTACCATGCTCGATGACCAGCTCCGCCATCCTGGGTGTTGGGTGCAGGCCTTGCACTGCTGCTGCTGCTGCTGCTGCTGTTGGCAGCAGCTGGCAGCCGATGCTGGATGTGGAATGGCTTGCATGGCACGGGTCACAGGCGGGCGAGCGGCTGCCGTCGCAGCTCAGGCTGGCAGTGTGTGGTGCGTCTGCTGCAGCAGGTGGTGCAGTGGCAGACAAGTTGGCCGCCTGGCACACCATGAGGGCATCTGGGTGAATCTTGGTGGTGGTCGGTGTGGGCACTGTAGGCGGCAACATCTGCGCCCAACCAGGCGGCAGCACCAGGCAGGGCGCCCAGGTGCGGCCGTCCCGCGCCATCTCCGTCACCATGAAGTCAAGCGGGGTGGTGCACGAGAGCGTCCAAACTGCTGCAGGACGAGCAGCTGGCTGCAGCAGGCGCTGTGCGGTACCGCTGTAGCCAATGCCGCAGGAGGACTCGGCCAGCGCATGGCTCGCGTCGCACGCCAAGGAGCGGCAGGCATTGCAGCTCAAGCTGGATGACTTGGACGGTGTGTCTGCTTCATGAGGCATGTGGCGCGCCGGTGCAACCGTTGATGTGCGGGCAGGGTGACACGACACGACGGCATCCAGGTGCATTGTGGTGGGGCTTGGCACTGTGGGTGGCAGCATCTGTGCCCAAGGGAGGGGAAGCATCAGGCAGGGCGCCCATGTACGATCTTCCCGCTCCATCTCTGTCACGCTGAAGTCCATGGGGGTGAAGCACGAGGTCGTCCACACTGGCGCAGGATGAGCAGCTGGCTGAAGCGGGCACTGCGCATTGCTGCTGTAGGGGGACTGAAGCGCCGCATGCCTCGTGTTGCAAATCTGGGAGCGGCAGGCACTGCAGCTCAGGCTGATGGAGGGTGATGGGTGTGCACCAGCAGGCACCTGCTGCATGGGTATGGTGTTGTTTGTGTTGCCTGCCTGGCAGTGAGCAGCGGCATTCCAGTGCTGCTGGGGTGGAATCGCCAGGGTTGGTGGCGACATCTGCGCCCGGTCGGGAGTCAGCAAAATAAAGCAGGGAGACCTTGGGCTGTCCTCCAGTGCCACCTGCGCCCCGTTGCACTCGCAAGATCTTGTCCATATTGCTAGTGGGTCCGGAGATATCTGCAGCACATGAAAGGAATGTTTGCACTTTCAACAAAGCATAAAATTGTTTAGTCTGCGATAGCTGGTTGTTTCAATGCCGACTTTTACTTGGGATGCTGCTAAACATCCGGCCCGGCATATCCCACAAGCGCTGCAATTGCTCGGTTGCAACCAATTTAATTAGTATAACGTGCGTGTCTTTTAAGCGAGCAAAGCTGTAATAGGTCTGGCTGTCACCGGCAAAAGGAGCTGTGCCCAGCCAGTTCCTGTGCTGTCCTGTTTTGCTCTGCTGTGTGATGGCCTGGCCCTTCTGTAGTTGCAATAGTAATGCACTCAATCTTGTAACGAGCAAAGCTGTAATAGTCACCAGCACAAGAAGCTGTGCCCAGCCAGCTCCTGCCAGTGTGCTGTGCTACTTTGCTCTGCTGTGTGATGGCCTGGCCCTTCTATCATTGCAATTATAATGCACTCAGTTTTTAAAGGAGCAAAGCTGTAAAAGGTCACCGGCAAAAGAAGCTGTGCCCAGCCATGGAGCTGGCCAGCTCCTGCCAGTGTGCTGTGCTGTTTTGTTCTGCTGTGTGATGGCCTGGGCTTATTGTAATTCAATAAAGCATATCAATGGCTCACCTTAACAGCTGCAGGGGCCAACTGGGCCTTTAAGACAGCGCCCGTGCCACACATAGCGGCCAAGACCATATTCGCAAAGATGGTTAAGCAGCCCACCATCTTGTTTGCTTGACTGAAAGACTGTAACTTTCTGATATATGATTTACTTCGCAAGACAAGTTGAAACCGTGCACGGTATGCACAGGATCGCAGGGAATTTGTTGCAAGTGCGCGCTTTCATACGATGAAGCACAGGTAACTGGCTTCACAGTGATGTTGTCTTTGTTGCCAACAAGTCTATGCTACTTGAATAGTGAAGTGGCTTCAGCAGCTGCCACAGCGGCTGCGCTTTGATCATCAGAAGGTTATAACATCCGCACCAAAGCAGGTGACCTCCCACATCAGCAAAGCATGTGAATTCGCCTGATATCTATTACTGTCAACTTCTATTCACGGGTGGCTGACGATTGGCTGGTCACCTGAGCGCTGACACCATTCAGTCATGTCTGAACTGCCTACTGAGGCTTTTAAGCGTCAGACAGGATTAAATAAGAGTTTGGAACATCCAGAAGGAGCCAAATGTGTGCAGTGCTGGGTCCAGTCGTTTGCTGGCGATTATGAAAGCTTTGTCATCGCGGGGTGTGATGGGCGGCCAATTAGCCAGCTTCGGAACTTCTGCTGGTACCTCAAAACTTATGCTTATAACATGGTAGTTGATGCTTTGTTGCTGCTGGAGCGTACACCACACACACCGTAACAGAGCGTAAAGAGGTGCCTGTAAAGTGCTGTGTGTGATACTCGTACACGATTGGTGGTTCGTGCCTGCCTCAATCCATGACTTCATACGCCAGACAACGCCGTGTGTATGTTCAGTTGCTGGAGCTTGTACAGCACTGCTGAGCACTACTGTACAACTATTGCTGCTTCCACCTTCAAGCATTCATGCACAGATCACGCAGCCCTTGTTGTGGACAAACAGGTAATTGCCAGCGACCCAAGCAGCGTAATAGATAGCAGCGGCTTGCGCTTATGTCCAACTCATCCACTGTTGCAGCAGGCACAAAGATCTTCATGGCCTGGGAAAACAGTGTGCTGCATGTGTATGTGTCCACAAGAGTGAAGGTGCTGCTGCGTTTACACATCACAATCAAATGCTAAGCAAGTGGTTCATTTGCTTTTGGCAGCTCCTCTGGTTGATGCAGCAACAGCAGTTGTCAACTCGCGCTGTCAAGCGACAGGAGCAGCAACAAAAGATGGATGCAGCTCGCAAATGCTTGTGATGCCTTGTGATGCCTGCTGATGTTGAGGAAGCAGGCACATCAGCTCACCAGGCATGGCAAGCTGCTAACGAGGCCTGCAAGCAGCAGAAGCTGGCCAGGCGCAGGCTAGAGCAGCAGGCCCCTCTGTCAGGGGCAGTGGCAGGGGTAACAGCAGCACTGAAGGCACTCACACACCAAGTGAGCCCAGCGTGGCCAGAGGCTGTGGCAGGGGCAGGGGACGAGGCAGGGGCAGGGGTCAAGGCATTACCGCTGTTTACATCAGCGACACTGACCACAGTAGTGGCAGCAGCAGCAGCGAGGATGAGGGCAGCAATAAATCTGCTGACAGCAGCAGCAGCAGCAGTAGTGATGACAGCGATGAGGACTGCATGAGTGCAGACAGTAACGACCGCTGCAGTGATGATGAGCAGCAACAGCTAGCGTCTTGTGAAGCCGAGTGGTTTGAGGCACTGCTTGCAGCGGAAGAGGAAGAGGCGGCGGCAGGATGCGACACTGAAGAGGAAGCAGATGAGCTTGAGGAGCTGGCGGAGGTCGGTGCACGCGCACCAGCAGCCAAACAGGTGCGGTTTGATGGCTGCGCTACGAGCCATAAGCAGCGGTCAGCTTCAGCAAACTACAGCTGCTGCGCAAAGGCTGGGTGACTGACAACGCTGCAGCTATGGTTGCTGCGCGGCGCATCGTGGGTGGATACCCTGGGCCTGCAGCACGTCATTTCCATCAGGCAGGAGCCGCAACACACTTTCAACTGCTGACTATGATAGTTGATAAGCAGCAAACAGCCACGGCACAGTTATGCACGGTACACCAGGCGCAGACCTTCAGCAAAGTCGAGGCTTGCACTACACGCACCAACTACTCACCACTACAGTTGCCCTGTCTGCACCACGCAAGTGCCACATGCACGCCTTTGCCCTGCTGCTAGGATCGGTCATGTCCCACAGCTGGGCCAGCGACTTGCTGAGCAACGCGCAGAAGGTGGTGACGTACTTCAGAGCATCCCACAGGCCGATGGCGCTGTTCCGGGAGGCCCAGGCCATGCTGCCCGGCAAGCAGCAGGCGCTGGCCAGCTCCAACACCACAAGGCTGACCTCTGCGCAGCTGGCTGAGTCCTCTGTATTGCACAACCAGGCCACCTTCAGCAGCGTGCTCAACCAGCCAGGCGGCAAGGAGGCCATCAGCAATGCTGTCGTGCTGCGGCTGCTGCAAGACATGCACTTTTGGGGGACCTGGGCCTGCTGGATGCTGTGCTGCAGCCCATCAGCTGGGTCATCATGGCAGTGCAGCGCAGGACGGCCACCCTGGCAGATGTGGCTAGGTGTGTACTTCTATACGCAGGCCGTATGGAACTGCACCTTCTGATTATCCCTTTGTTGTGCAGCCTGCTGCGCTGTTGTTGCTTGTCGCTGTTGTTTTGAAGGTGCTCACTCGTCTGTGTTCGTTGTCTGCCATTGCTGCACATGCTGTTGCCACAGGTTCTGGCACCACCTGGCTCGTCAGCTAGTTGCAGCAGTGGCTGCGCTAACGGACCCGGACTTTGCACAGCACGTCATCAACGCCTTCCACCAGTGGTCCAAGGAGATGGTCGTGCCGCTGCTGAAGCTAGCGCTGTTCCTTGACCCCAAGTACCGCCAGGCAGCGCTGCAGCAGGCGACGTCCCCTGGCGGCAGCAGCAATGCCTCAGTCCCTCTGTCCAAACTGCAGCATGAGGCAGGCACACTGGCGCAGCGCCTTGGGTGCAGCGAGGAGCAGGTGCGCGCCCTGATGGCTGCCATGCAGCGCTACGCTTATGACCTGGAGCCCCTCAACAGGCAGGAGGCTGAGCCATTCCAGTCCTGGATGGCTGTCAACGCGACAGCGCAGCCTGGCAGCAGCAGTGCAGGCGGCGAGGGGCAGGCGGCGCAGCGTAGTGGACCTCAGCTGCTGGCCAGCATTGCTATGAAGCTGCTGGAGGTGAAGGCTACTGCCGCTACCCCAGAGCAGGTACATGAAAATTGTATTTGCAAAAGCAACTTGCGACCAACAGCAACTCAGGTGCAGATTGATGAGAACTTGTCAAAGCAATGCAGGTTGGGGTGACCATTCGTATTGCATTTGAAGGTGCTGTATGCTGGGCAGGGTCTGCTACCTTGCTTTGTGGCCAAGCACTTAAGTTTCATGCCGTGTTCATCTTGTGCTGCTTGTGTTGCACCAGGTCTTCAGTCGCATGGGCTGGTTCCACAGCAAGCAGCGCAACCAGCTAGGTGCAGCCACATATGAGATGGAGACCACGATCAAGATGCACTGGGAGCAGTTTGCAAAGCCCAAGACCAGCAGCACCCAGCAGGCCAAGCGTGACAAATTCAATGCATCAGTGGCTAGCAGCGTGGCAGGGACTGCCATGTCAGCAGCGGCACAGCTGCCAGATGGGCTGCTTGCACACGTGGCAGCCAACCGAGCTGCAGTCGCGGCAGCTGACAGTGCAGATGTAGGCGGCAGTGCGGACGGTGAGGAGGCAGTCACTGCTGGAGAGCTGGGTGCTGAGCTCAGCAGGCTGCGTGATGCCCTCACGCCACCTGGTAGGCACCGCACCTGGACTGCAGCTGTGCATGATGCGCTTGGGGGCTGGGACCTCAGCAGCGACCTGCTCAGCAGCAGCTGCAGAGAGGCCCCCGTGGTGGAGGTGCGAACGCCCACCACAGGACAGTTCAACGTGCAGGACGTTGTGCAGCAGCAACAGCAGATCCTGCAGCAGCAGCTGATGCAGCAGGCGCTGCAGCAGCAGATAGCAGCGGGACTTGCATACCAGCAGCCCTAAACAATGCGGGCTGCAGCTG
>JACERP010000579.1:0-49728 GCA_014080715.1 Scenedesmus sp. NREL 46B-D3
AGCAGGGTCGACGATCCCCTCGCGTGTGCGCACGATCAGTCGGACCTCCTGCTTGTTGCGGCGGGGCTGTCGTCTGCAGGCCGCGACAACTTCCTTGCTGCTGAAGCTGACAAGGCGCTGTCGGCGATACTCTCCACCGTGAGCGAGGCGCGTGCGCTGTCGACACTGCTGGCCTGCGGCATGAGCCACAAGAGCCCGCACGTGCGCTGCAGGGCTGCTGCCCACCTGGACGAGGTGGCGGCTGGCGGGCAGGGCCTGGAGGGGCTGCTGCGAGGCAACAGCTGGAGCCTCCTGGACCGCCTGTTCAAGTGAGCGCCTGTCACATGCCATGCCACCGCGCCGTGCGGCTGTGCTGTGCTCGATGTCTGATAGTCCGCAGCTTGCGCTGGAGCATCACCATCAGCAGTATGCGGGCCCACATGGGCAGCTGCGCTGAAGTTTGGCTGCAGCCAACAGCGCCAGCTTGTGTGGAGCTGTCTGGCGCGGCCATCTGCAGGCGAGGTGCGCACATGCGGACTGACCGGCGCCATGTGCTGCCTGCTGTGCCTCTCCAGGGCTGCTGCTGCTTTCCTGCAAGAGGGCTCCCTGGACACCCGCACACACGGCAAGCGGCTGCTGTGGGCAGTCAAGGCTGCGCTGCACGGCAGCCGCTCAGAGCTGGACAGGCTCGTGACAGGTGAGCGCGCTCACGGCTTTATGCCTGGCGAGCTGTGTTTTTCAACTCAACCTGACGACGCCAATCACAAAAGATATGCTGCGATGTAAGATGGTGCTGACTGACTGCATTTCTCTTGCCGCAAAGACGTGTTTCAAAATGCCATGCTGCTCATGCGAGAGCTGGCCGGGTGGACAGCGCTGGTACTGCTTTGACGCAGTCATGAGGAGCCGCACAGTCGCTCTGATGCCAGAGGTGCTGCGCAACATCACCAGCTGGCTTGAGGGCTGTGATGCTGCCATGCTGTGCGTGTGTGAGCTGTGCAGGCGTGGGCGCGGATGCTCTGCAGCGGCGCGTGGTGGACGTGCTTGAGGGCCTCACTGCAGCGCCCCCGCCACCCAGCAGGGGCAGCGGAGCACCAGGTGGGCTGGGAGCACGTTGCAACACCTGTCGGGACTGTCTGCAGGCACATGCAGTGGCACGAGTACATGCTGCGGGGACGTGGGTGCCAGCTCACTGCTGCTGGATCCTGCCACAGCTCAGCCTCACGCAAGCGTGCTACAGGGCAATTCGTCTTCTTTTTCATGTTGCCAGCACATTGGATATGTGCCCTTGTGCAATCGGCTGTTTGGGCAGTCCGGGGTGAGCGTGGGCTGACGGCTGCTGCAGGATCCGCGCATCATCACGTGGCCCAGGCGGACCCGCAGCACCGACTCGCCTCTGTACAGCAACAGCAACGGCAGCTGCGGCAGCCCACTGCCATCACCAGCAGGCATGCCACCACACGGCCTGGCGGGCGGCTGCACCAGCACCAGCAACAGCCCGGCTGCCGGCAGAGGTCACAACAGCCCAGGCAGCGGCAGTAACCCAAAGCACGCAGGGCGCTGATGAGTGGCAGCAGCAGCACCGGCAGCACAACAGCAGCCGGTGGCGCTGCCGGCAAGCTGCAGGTGCAGGGCGCAGCTGCCGCCAACTCCGGCGATGGCGGCAGCAAGAGCCGGCGCTCGACTGGCGACCGCTCCGCCCTCACGGCAGCAGCAGCAGGGGTAACGGCAGCGGCAATGGCGGCAGCGGCAGTGGCAGCGGCGGGGTCATCAGCTGGCAAGCGGCCGCCGCAGCAGCTGTGCCGCGTGATACTGCCGGCCCCATGGGCCCGGAGCTGCAGGAGGCGGTGGACCAGGTGCGACTGTTGGGCGGCATGCACGACCTTGGTTGGCGGCTGTCTTGGGGTGGGCTTGGACTGCACACAGACAAGCAGACGCTTTTAGAGAAGCAAGCATGAATGTGCGCACTTGGTGGCAGTCCAGTGCAGCGCCCAGCATGCGCGTGTGTGTGTCGCCGCCGCTGCGCAGGTTGGGCTGCACCTGGCGTCCAAGGACTGGCGGAACCGCAGCGATGCACTGGCAGCGCTGGCCGCGCTGGGGCCGGCGCTGCCTGAGGTGCCCAACGGGGCGCTGGAGGAGCTGCTGGGGTCGCTGGTGGCGCGCCTGGCAGACAGCAACGCCAAAGTGAACGTGCAGGCGCTGACGGTGCGTGCGGCGGTGCCGCGGAGGGCTGTGTCACCTGTGCTGGGGCGCAGCGGGTGCTTGGGTGTGGTGCGAGTGTTGAAGCAGGAGGTGATGTTCCAATCCGGTCGAGGTAGCGGGGAGAAAGGGGATGGTGTGGCTGTGCTGCTGCATACAGCGACAGGGTGACGACGCACTAGAGCATCAACCAGGAGCCGGTGGATGCGTGATGCGGCGGCAATGCCCGGCTGGTGTATGGTACTGCCGCAGGTGGTGTGACGGCGCTCCATTCGATTTGTGTCCTGTTCCTTTCAATAGCAGCGTGACCTCACACATGCCGTGCACGCTTGTGTGTGCAGTCGAGGACCCTGCAAGCGTGATGAATACTATAATGTCCAGGTTTGAGAGAGAGAGAGAGAGAGAGAGAGTAGCTACACGTGGGTCCAGTAACCATCTGAGACGCTACGAGCTTTGGTCCCGTTGCCGAAGCCGCAAGCTGCACACTCCCGCGCTGTTGCAGGTTGTGTGCGACTTGCTGCCGGCGATCAAGGCGCGCTGCCTGCTGGTGCTGCCCAGCCTCGTGCCTGCCCTGGCCTCCAACCTCAGCAGCGCCAACGACCGCGTGCGCAGCGCGGCGGCGGCAGCCATGGATGCGCTGGCTGCTGCTGTCGAGGCGCCACTGCTGCTGGGCAGCTTCAGCAGTGTGGTTGCCGGCAGCGGCATGCGGGGCAAGCAGGTGCTGCTGGAGCGGCTGTCGAGCCTGGCACCGCAGGTGGGTGGAAAGCAGGCCATGCGCTGCTTGCAGGAGAGCCAGCTTGTTAGGGACTGCATTGGACAGCCATCCGTACTTGACATGCGCAGCATTTGTGGGATGTGTGCTGCGTGCATGCTCCAGGAGAGGCAGGAGCAACTTGCGAGCTGAATGAGCGTGAGCGTGGCGCGTGCACATGCACATGCATGTCTTGGCAGCACATGCATGTGCAGCAGCTGACACCTCGCCATGGGTGTGCATGCATGCACGGGACCTGCTGCAGGTGTACCGCTACCAGCCGCAGCTGGTGGTGAAGCAGCTGCTGCCTGCGGCGTTCTCTTCTGCGCTGGAAGCCAAGGGGAACCTGCGGCCTGCAACAGCACAGCTGCTGGGCGTGCTGGTTCAGCTCATGGGTGGGTCAGCGCTGCTGGCGCAAGCAGCCTGTGTCAGTGCCGCTGTAGAGGGCCGGGTTCGAGACTTCCTGCAGATGGGCGGTGCACGGGGCAGCTTGTACTCGTGAGTGCGCTGCTGCCACGCGCTCCCATTGGTGCGGCGTGCAGTGTGGGCAGCGAGTGTGGCCTTTATTTACTTCTGCTGGTGAAAGTTTGCTGATCTGCAGCACTGTTGTGCAGCAGCGTTGCCGCTGTGAATGGATGTTTGCCTGGTAGAGGCAGCAGAAAGTACTCCGGCTGAAAGGACAGGACAAACTGGGCTGTTGCGTGCAGGCATACAATGAGTGTTGCTCCACCAGCTTTGTTAGTAGCTAGCAGCAGTGGCAGCATTAACATAACACATTCTTTCAAGGTGACAGCAGCAGATATAATGAATGTAGACGAGCGCCAGTATACGAAGGCCTTGTAATGAGGCGTAGTCAATAAGTAGTTGCTGCAGGTCAGTGTTGTCAGCCAACAGCAGTCGGTCGGCCGGCAGTCTGTTGTTGACATACAACGAAATGACTTGGTACTTTGATTGGCAGCACTGGCATTTGGTGGCATGCTGCGGGGGGTTGCTGTTTGCAACTACACCTGATAGTGGCGGCACTCCAAAGCCGTGCTGCTGGGCTGCAGGGGTTGTGGCCAAACGTGTGCTGATGCTCCTGTGTTGCTCCACCTGACGCGTGCTGTGGCTGCACAAAGCCAGTGCTGCAGCATGCTCCAGTGTCCTGCCGAGCGCCTGTTATAACAGGCTAACGTTAGTGACACCTGTAACATGCAGCCCAGCACACAGGGCTGATGGCGAGCCATGTGGCCGAGTTTTGGGTGGTGTGGTTGAGCCTGGACGCTGACCAGCACAGGGCAGCCACCTTGAGTGCTTGCTGCCAGCAAGGCAGTGCAAGCCTGCAGGCGCAGCCTGAGCTGCATGCGCATGCAGCTTGCTGTGTCGCTGCGTTCTGCCGTGCAGCACGGTGCTGGGTGTCGATGCTGTTGTGCGTCTCTGGCTGATTGTGGCCTTTTACTGAGGAATAAGAGGCAGGGGATGTGAGTGAGGAATGTGAGGGCTGCAGGGTGTGGCAGCAGTCAATGCTGCAAAGGCAGGCCCCCCAGCAGCCGAGCTGCATCCCGCAGCAGGTGCATTGCTGAGGTCCCTGGCAGATGTGCAGTCGACGCACAAGGGAGCTGGCCATGCATGTGCACCTGCGTTGCTGCTAGTGCGGTACTCCTCCTCTGCATGTGCCGGCTTAGAGGGCAGCGCTGCGTTTGAAAACCAGTTTCTGTGTCGGGTATTAGGTTTGACAGTACGGTGGGTTTCAGTGATCACTAGGCTGCCATTATCATTGTTGAAACTGGCAATGCCAGCTAGCTCATGTTTGCTGGTGGTGACAACAGGTGCGGGGTCGGGGTCTGCCGCTGTGCAGCATGCCTGGTGAATGCTGACGAGGGAGAAGGGCCCCAGCCACAGACACGAAGTTTGCTTGAGCCCTTCCCCCTGGTGATGAGTGCGCCGGCCTGCTGGCACGGCTGCGCAAGCGTGCATGTCATGCAGTGAATACATGCGCAGCCTGTTGCATGTTATGCAGCATCATGTGCACTCTTGTGCCTGAACGCAGCGTGCAAGCCAGCAAGCTGGCATCATCCTTTTTTTACAAATTGGCACAGCGCAGCACCGCAGCAATCATCGTCTGGTTAGCTGCAGCTGCGCAGCATTTGATGCATTGCTGGGTGCTGTCAGCACCACATGATTGTTTCTACACAGTGGGATGTGTACGCGCATGGCACGTGCATGCTGCCTGCCATCAAGCAATAAGAACTGCTTGCTACAGCTCTGCTGTTGGAGCATCATCATCATCACAGCACTTGGTTTTAGTACTGAATTGCTTCTCAGTTATCAGATCATCGTGTGTGTGGCCCTAGAAAGCCCACTGTGGTTGGCTGATGCTGGGCAGGTCCTTCTTGCATGCAGCACTTGTGAAAACAGGCAGATGTTGGCTGGTGGAAGCAGTATTGGCGACTTCCAATGATTGCTTGCCAGGTATCACTTGATATGCAGGCAGCAACGCCTTGCATGTGCTCTCAGAGGGCTGTGCAGCTCGTGTACAGCTGCATTTGTTCATGGCTAGGTTGAGTCCTTCTCTACTTCACAGCTGCGCTGCTACGAGCCAAAGGCAGCGCTACTTCAGCGCCTGCGCTGCTAGTTGGTTGGTGCAGCAAACAGAGCAGCTCGAGCAGTAGCTGGCTGCACAGAGGCACCCTGTGCAGTAGTATGTGTCATGGTACAAGACTGTCGCAAGAGCACACCAGCTGTGCCCCAGGTTCGGCGTCACCAGGCGTGCCAGCACCACAAACATGTGTCTCAGCTGCGTGATTGGTGCCCTTGTTCTCAGATCTTTGGCCAAGAGGTGTCGAGCCTTGCAAGTGCTTGCTGGAATCGCTGCATAGTGCTCAGCATGGATGGGCAGCCCAGCCTCTGACTGCCGGAGGCACAGGCTGTGCATCAGTCACGCACACCCTTGTGTTGCTAGTGGCATAGTCTGTGTGTAGACTCTGTATCGTATGTGTGGGCTGCCTGGGCACTGCAGACAAGTGATGCATGAATATGTTAGTGTTCTTGAGTTTGTCCACATAGCTTTTCTGTTACTTTTTGTGCATCAAGAGAGCAGTACAAGCTGCTCCTCGCAGCGGTCTGTGGCAATCCCCCCTTTGCCATGTTGCTGTGTTGTGGATTAGGCATCGGCATTGCCCAGCACCTTTTCATGAGTGCCTTGAGGAAAGGCAACATAGACCTGCATCGGGGATACTAGTCCACGTGCCAGCTGTGCAGCACCACTGAGGCATATTGAGTATTGGGGTGGCCATGGGAGCGTGGAGAGTTAAAAAATGGTTTGGAAAATGCTCTTGTGGGCGTCTGCGGCCAGCGTTTTGCAGTGCGAGTGCCCCCGGCGGGCAGGGGCCGCATATGGGAGTTGACATGTGCAGCAGCGGTTCAGCTAATCACGACCTGATCAGCTTTTGTGCTGCCCTGCAGGCACAGCTGTGCTGTTCACATGTAACAAAACGAATTTCAAATGGATCCTGGGCTCGGGGTACATGTTGTGAACAACGGAGTCAATCGGCTTTTAGGCTCCAAGTAAATGCTCAGCTGCGTAAATGCTCAAGCAGTACCTCAAGGCACCAAGCATAATGTGCTGCTGGTGATGCGGCGCACTTGTGCGCCCATCAGACCAAAAGGGACGCTCACAACATCAGTTTCGGTTGCGTGTATGCCAGCCTGTACATAAATTGCTTGATTAGTACCTGATCGTAGAGCAACGCATGCGTGAGGACTTGACCGGCTATGGCGCACGTGCTGTTGTTGACATGTTTTTTAAGCTGGGCCGCCCAACAGTGTAAACATAGCTATCAGAGGATTCATCACGATGGATCCTCTAATAGTTTCACGGTTTCAACCTTATTGGGTTGCAATTGTTGAAAAAGTTCGCTCTGGTTCGCTCGCCTTTGCGCAACAACACACCCCAGCTGTGCCAGACAGCGCGATGCCGCCAGCGACATCGGTTAACGACTCCCCGCGTGGCCAGCGCGCTGCCTCGAGGCTCGGAGTTGAGCAACAGGCTTTTCAACCTTTCCTGCCTTTGGCATATGCGCTAGCTGCGTGCCTACTTGCTGATGAATGTACAAAGCCCGCCAACTTGGCGGTTTGAAACCACCCACCGACACCCTGCGGTTTGCTGCCAAGCAAGCTACACGTTCCGCAGCCAAATCGTAAATCCTATAACTAAATCTTTTCAGCCGTCATTTGCCTCACCCTCTTCAGTGGCACCGGCAATGAGCGACCACTACTGGCAAGCATGCACTCACCATGGCAAGTAAGAATCGCTGCTGCCTCCTATGAAAGCCTACGATTAGTTTTAAACGATTAGTTTTAAACCTCCAGAATGTGGGACACTGCACATGTACGGCCAAGCACGACAGCAACATGCTTCATCCGCTATTGCTTCGCAAGTATCACGTGCGTATGGTATACGTCTCTCAAGGCTCTCGTTCTGGAAAGCTACGGTATGCAGGCAGCGCCAGCGCAGCAGCAGGTTCCAAACAAGCGGCATAGCAGCTTGTAGACTCTGCGGCAGCAGCAGCAGCAGTACTTTATATTTGCACCAGCCGCCTATGCTAAAGTTAATCGGGTTCTGCTCCTTGACTGCGTCTGAGGCTCCCAGTCTGACGCAGTTGAGGCAGCTGGGAGCAGCAGATGATTCCAGCATGCAGTTCACAGCATATCTGCTGCTGCTGTTGCTGCTACTGCTGCGGCTACTGAGCTACAGCATATCAACTGCTGCTGTTGCTGCTACTGCTGCGGCTACTGAGCTAACATTTGCGAGGTTTTTGCGATGATATATTCTGGACTACACCTCGGGCACGAGTGTCACCGCGGGGTTCTGCAGCTGGATGGGCAGGACGATATAAGTGCCCGGAGGAAGGCGTCCGAGAGTTGGTCCGCTCGGACCACTCTCGTTGACACTGCCGCTGTTTTTGAAATTTGGTTTCTGCGGTACAGGTGCGTATGAAGATGATGCTTTGATGCGGGCCAGCTTGCCTGCATGGCAGCACACTCGGAGCACCAGGAGAGCTTGAGCGGGCCGCTCCTGGTCAAGCATTGCTTTGAAGGTATGACGTTTTGCATTTACCTGGAGCCCAGGAGCCGTTAAATCCGTTCTTTTATATCTAAGCTCTAGCTGTAGAACAGCGCGCATGGCCCACCATGGCTACCTTAGGGCAACGTGAGCACGCTAAAGATGGCAGCAAGCCTCAGCGTGCGATACGGCGAGCAGCTGTCAATGCTGATCCCTGCACAACGCTTGATGGTGGTGGTGGTGTAACCACACAAGCAGGTGTAGCAACCTAGTTGCTGTAGCTTCGTTCCCTGTCCCTGCAATACGACGTCGGCTATGTCTTGCAGGAGGTAAATAAAAGTATACTAGTAGGACATTGAGGGATGCAACATAAGCCCTACGCACACCGGCGCCGGGTTTGTCACTCGCGCGAATAGAACATGCAACGTAGTGATCAGGCTGCTAGTGTTGGCCTCAAAGTGCCTTAATTACTATATCACCGGCCCATATTTCATGAAGATGCATTGAAGCTGCGCCGAACTGATCGTGGGGCTACTTCTGCTGGCTTCTTGTTGCCCAAATATACAACGTTCCCCGGGCTCCGACATTGCATGTAAATAAATAGATTTGGACACGTTCATTTGCGTAGTGTGGCGGACTCCTTCACGGTAACCTAGGAGTGACACCGTCAGCAACAGAGCGGAAGGCCACCAGCCGCGGATCAACATTCAATCACAGGGTTGAAATAAAATAAACATTACATTTGCACACATACAGTGGCTGGATGGGCAGCTGGTGAGGCGAACGGCAGCAATCACCTGAGCCAGCAACAATCAGCTTCAGCAATCAACCCCAGCGTGCTCAGTCTGAACGTACTGATGCTTACCTCAGGTGCCCATGCCATCGGTATAACCGGCCGGTGCGTGCCAGAGCTCCAGCCTTCAGGCTGGGCTGGCTAGGGTCCAGCAGCAGTTGCCTGCTGCTCTACGTGGCTGGTTTATGCTGTGCGCTGCTTACACGAGGTGAGCAGTCTCATACCGATGAATCAGCCAGTGACAGACCCGTACTCGTGGAACGTGGAAGCATTCTGCTGTCTAAGGTGTGCAAGCAGGTAGCATAAACGACAATCTGCAGCAGCACATGTTCCATCGAGACTGCAAACAACAGCAGCATCTGACAACCAAGGCAGGTGGAGCCGCACACAGCAGCATGCAGCACATGACAAACAGCTGATGACGGGTGCAAGCTTTTTTTGCTGCTGCTCCTGCAGGTGCTGCGTCCCAGGTAGCGTGCGGAGCCGTGAACAACTGCAACCCACAGACGGAGCAGTGTGACCCCATCACAGGAGTCTGCTGGTGAGCGTCGTCCAGCGCGCAGTCCGCCTCATTTCAAATTGCCAAGTAGCAGTACCAGCTAGCAGCAGCGGCAGCAGCCTGACACCTCAACGCAGGCGGAGCACCTGAGTGCAGCCACGCAGCAAGCACCTGTTGGTGGTCGGCAGCAGGTCGCAATGTGCGTGGTCAACATGCACCAGCTCAGGCGCAGCCTGCAGCCCAGCAGCTGTGCACAGGAGCAACAGCAGCAGCCCTACAGCAGTATCACAGGCAGGCCAGTGTCTGGTTGTGAAATGGGCATCCAGCAGATCTGCTGGTGAGCAGGCAGCTTCCACAACACCACACCAGCAGCACCTTGAGTGAGTAGCGCAGGCAGCTGCTGCAGCAAGCAGCAGCACGCAGCAGAAGCAGAAGCAGAAGCAGAAGCAGAAGCAGAAGCAGAAGCAGAAGCAGAAAAAGGATCAACAGCAGCTACTGCAGATGCCGTGGTGGTGGGAGCTTCGCAGGAGCTTGGCAGCAGCGCAGGGGCCCAGCTCTCTTGGCTGCAGCTATTCATGAATTTGCAGCAGCACAGCTGCAGACGATCTGCAGGTTGTGCAGTCCTTTGCCTCAGCTGTACCAAATGGCTGCAGCAGCTGCACCAGCACCGCGCCCTTTGTTGTTCAACCCAGCACTAGCTTGCTCAACCTTGCCCCCAGCAATGTGCGCATGCGGAGAGGAGTGTGTGTGCTGTTGTCTTTCTGTGCATTCTGCGAGCTGTCTTGCTGCTGACTGTGGCAGTGCCGCTGCTCTTGCATGTGATGCTGCAGTGCCGTGGGAGCAGTATCAGCTGCTGGAGGCTGCTGCCCAGAGAACCAGGCAGCACTTGGCAGCACCTGCTGGTGAGCGGTTGCTTGCTGCAGCCAACCCTGACTGCCATACCATGCACCTGGAGGCAGTCCGTCACGCCCGCTGTGCGCTGCACACCCGCCAACCGTTGCAGCAGAAGCCTGACGTGCCAAGGTTTAGTCATGGGCATGTCAACGCAGCCGGTGCTGCTGTGGCAGCCAACTGCTCTACATACATTGCCGCTGCCATGCGTGCGATTGCGCCATTCAATCCTGCTGCGTGCTGTCAAAGCCGTCGCTCGTCCTCAACCCTGCTGCTCCTTGCGGTTGTCCGCCGTCCTTCACACGCAGTCCCCTGGGGCTGTTATGCGGCCTGCCAGGGCAGCAGACATGCTGCCGGTCGCCCAACGTGTGTGTGGGCGGCACGCAGTGCACCAACCTGGGCGCCGCCGGCGCTGTTTTCACGCCAGCTCAGCTCGCAACGCAGCAGCAGCTGCAGGCGGCAACACCAGAGTGTGGTGGCGACACCATATTGGTCAGGGGGCGCTGCTGTGCGCCTGGGAGCGTGTGTAACGGTGGGTGCGGCGCGGGGTCGTGCAGGCAGCAGTACTGCTGCAGAAGTGCATTGTGTGCGCTGCTGCCCTGTGGGTGGCTGCTGGGCGTGGTGCGCATCCATTGGGTGGAAGCAGCTGCCAAAGCAAGCAAGCGAGTCAACTGGTGAGCCCAGCACTGCAGCGTGCAGTTTGCAAAGGCCGGTGCAGCGGCCATGCACTGCAGGGCTCAGCTTGCAGCAGAGGACTTGGACGGCTGCGCTGTCCAGGGTGCGGCTGGCAAGGCCGGTGACGACTGGCTGCGCACCGCAGGATGCAGCTTGCGGGCCAGCACTGTGATGGCTGTGCATTGCATGGCAGAGCTCGCAGGAGTGTAGTTATTCAGGGTCGCGGGAATCAGCTTGCAGGGCGGATGAGCTGTGTGTCCTGCGTCTCGAATCTGTGCTGCCACGGCAGAGCCTGACAGGATGTGCCATATTTGATCGCATCATATGCAGCAGCTGCGCACATGTGTCACGTTGCTCGTCTGCGGCGCCTGCACCCGTCGTGCGCTGCAGGCGACTGCTGCAGCAGCACCGAGACCTGCTTCAGGGGCCTCACCTGCTGCGACCTGGTGCAGCAGTGCGGCACTGCCTGCTGCCCAACAGGCCAGGTCTGCCTGGGAGGCAGCAGCTGCTGCGCCACCAGCCAAGTTTGCAACAACGTGTGCTGGTGAGGGTGCTGTGCGGCTTGCTGCCTCCTCATGCAACGGCTTGCCAGCAGCAGCAGCAGCAGCAGCAGCAGCAGCAGCACTCCAGAGCAGATGCAGCCCTGTGCATTGCGTGAGCTCCAGGAGTCTGGTCCCTGACCAGTAGCAGCTGTAGTCCTGCAACAGGTCAGCTGAAGTGACGCTGTGTTCTGCCATTGGTACACACTGCTCAACGCACCAAACCGCCACCCCTTCAGGGGCAATGCCCGTTGTGCGCTGTGTGCCTGTCTTACCCGCCTGCCCGCCGTCAATGTCTTGGGGGGCACCTTCACACCTGCAGTCCCTCCGGCACGCAGTGCGTGAATGGGCAGTGCTGCCCAAACACCAACGTGTGCGGCTCATCCTCAGTGCGCACGTGCTGCTCCAGCCTGGAGCAGTGCGATCCCATCGGTGGCCAGTGCTGCCAGATCGGCGGCGTGCTGCCGGGCGGCGGCTGCTGCACGCCCACCAACGTGTGCGGCCCCAACTGCTGCCAGCAGGCCCAGCAGTGCCTGAACGCCAACACGTGCTGCAACACCGCGGACATCTGCGGCGGCAGCACCTGCTGCCAGGCAGGGCAGCAGTGCCTGGACAACTCCATCTGCTGCAATGCTGGCCAGGTGGGGTGTGCGTGTGGCTGCTCGCGCGGCAATGTGTCTGCTTGTGCGTGCGTTGCAGCGTGGACGCGCTGGTGGTGCGCCTGTGCTTGGAGTCGCAGGAGGCTGTCATGGCTGAGTGCAGGCCTGGTGGGTTGTGCCAAATTCGGTCGTGTTTAAAACTAATGACTATTTGGGGTTCCAGCACTTGTAGCGGGGCCACACGCAGCAGGTGCCTCCAGTTAACTGCCGCCGCAGGCAGAAGTGTGCATGAGTTTAGCTGCTGATGTTGCTTGCTTGCTGCCTTGCCACCTGCTGCTGCTGCTGCTGCCGCTGCACAGGTGCTGTGCTCTGGGAACTGCTGTTCCGGCACGTGCATAGCAGGCGTGTGCTGCGATCCCAGCCTTGTCTGCGGCAGCACCTGCTGCTCTGCTGGGCAGCAGTGCTTGAACGGCAACACCTGCTGTGCCGCCGGTCAGCTCTGCGGCAGCACCTGCTGCCCCGCAGGCAACGTGTGCATCAGCAACCAGTGCGCCCCTCAAGGCAGTACACCCTGCGGCGGCTCAATCTGTGCTCCAGGTGAGCAGGGTCAGGAGCAGTACATGTGGTCTGCCTGGTCTGAGGCAGGTGTGTTGCCTCTGCTTTGTTGAGGCGAAGAAAGCGTGTGCACTGCTGTGCCAGGCCTCTGCCGGCTGTTGTACTCCTGCTGTGCTTTTGTGGTGCACCCGCAGCGCTGTGCACGCGCTGCATGTTCATCTGGGGGGCCAGACGAGTTCATGTGGTGCACCCGAGCAATGCTCATCAGTATGCGCCTGCACACGTGCCGATGTTTTTTTGGCTGCTTCCTTTGGCCTGCTGTACCGGCCCACCCTGACGAGGCCACGGCTTGCTGCTGCTGCTGCTGCTGCTGCTGGTGCTTGTGCTGGTGCTGCAGGCCAGTTCTGTGCTGGGAGCCAGTGCTGCCCATCAGGCACCACCATTTGCGGCGGCTCCTGCTGCAACTCTGGTAGGTGTCAGCTAGCCTGCTGGAAGTCTGCATTACTGCTTGGATTTTTCATGTGCTGGGTCTCCTGCTGTTTGAAAAAACTACAATCAGCCCGTAGGTCTACACAAGCGCCTGTTGCATCCGCTGGCGCTGGCCCTCGGCAACACCAGCACCGCGTCTGGCATCTGCTGTTGCTGCTGCTGCAACTTTGCCTCTCGTCCCACCACACTGCTCCGTTGGCCTTGATGGACTCCAAGTTGCATCTGTCATGCTGCCGGATCACTTTTTTGCCTACTCACATTCCTGCAGGCAACTGCATCAACAGCGTGTGCGCAGCATCCGGGTCCTTCTCGTGTGGCGGGACCATCTGCTCAGCTGGTGCGCTGTGCTGCGGCAGCGTCTGCTGTGCGGGCGGGCAGACGTGCGGCCCTGGCAACGTGTGCTGCGTGCCAGGGCAGTTTGGCTGCGGGGGCGTCGTCAACCCGTGGGGTGGGAACAACGGCTGGGGCAACAACATTGGCTGGAACACGGGCTGGGGAGGTGGCGTGCGGCCAGGGTTGTGGGGCAGGCATTTGCTGGACAGCGATGAACAGCAGCAGCAGCAGCAGCAGCAGCAGCCGGTAACAGCAGCTCCTGCTGGTGTGCAGCAGGGGTCATTGGGGCGGCAGCTGCTTCTGAAAAGCCAGGAGTTTGAGCGGCAGTCACGCCTGCCTGGTGCAGTGCTTATGGCCGGGGATGGGCAGGAGAGGTGAATGCAGATGCTTCGGCTGCTGCCGCTGCCACTGCCGGTGGTGCTGCACTGTGCAGCACACCTGGCACATGTGGGCATCTAGGTTGTTGCAGATGGCACCATTATTGATGAGTGTTGCACTGCTAATGAGCAGTACAATGACTGAACATGCATGCGTGTGACTGTGCTGGCAGCTCTTGCGCTGTGGTGGTACTGCAAGCTACACCAATGACTGCTGGCAGCGGTAGCAAGGTCCTCTTATGTTGGCCTGTAATCAAAGGCCAGTCACTTGGTCTGTTCCATGCATAGGCCTGGCATATGTATGTATCCAAGGTTGCAGGGTCTGCACTGCAACATCATGAACCATCAGGCATAAAATTGGCACTGTATGCTTTATATTTCTTGATTTGCAGTGACAGGCCATGCATGATGTATAGCCATCCAAATTTGATTTTATCTGATTGCAATGCATTGCATTGTGAAGCCTACTGTGCGACTTTGTTGGCTGAGCCTCCAATCTCCTGCACATCTGCGCAATGCACTGGTGTGCCGGACACTCTTTGCGTTAAGAGTTTCACTTGATTTGCGTCAAACCCCCGTCAAATATGACGATGTTGTTCGTGTTCGTCCGAGTCCTGCGCCACCTCATGCGCATTCCAGGACGTCCTAGCAAACCCTGGCTTGACGGAGGTCACTTGATGTCACGCTAATGAGTTTTATGATGACGATCCTACTGTTTTGAACAGTTTGTTAGCAAACCGCATCTTATGAAGTGCTGAGTATGCTGTACAGCTCTGGGTAGGGCTAGGGCCATCATTGCTGCCTGTGTACAAGATCGAGTATGTTGTGTCCGTTCATTGCCTTGTTGCCATGTTATGGCATTATGCAAGCCGGTTACCTCACTCAAATGACGTCCCATGCTGAGTAGATCAGCGCTGGGACGAGAAGGGTGGCAAGAACAGTATGGCTTTCGAGGCATACGAGCCCAGCGTAGTTGTCGACGAGTTTGCGCGCAAGATCGATTCATTATGCGTCTGGGACGATACCCTCATAGCTGGCTTAAGCGATGGGAGCCTGCTGTTCTTTCAAGAGCAGCAGCAGCAGCAGGGCAATGAGCAGGGCCCTGGCAGAGTGCTTAGCTCTTGGCAAGTAACTCGTGTGCAGAAGAGTTTTGGCAAGCGTGGAGTTCAGCAGCTGCAGGCTCTCGAAAACCAGCCGTACTTACTGAGCCTGTCAGGTGAGCAACAATGGCCCTGCCTGCAGCAGCAGCAGCACCAGGTGCCTTGCAGGAGCAGCAGGAGCAACAGCATCTGCAGCATAAACCATGAAGTGAAACAACTTACACGGCCGCATCATCATTTGTATCGGCAGCTGCTGTGGAGTTGCTGCGTGATAGCATCAGCAACAGCCGCGCAGCAGTCGAGGCAACCACTCTGCAGTTTATCCGCGTGTGCGTGAAAGCACTGCTCACTGCTGCTCAACGTGTGTAAGCAAACGGCTCCCACCTTGTCCAGGCCTAACACACCTACCACGTCACAGTCTCAAGTCCCAGCAAAGGCTGGGCGCCGCGCTCGCACAGCTGGCAGCCGCAGCACCTGACAGCCCGCCCACCCCAGCAGCGGCCAGCAATGTGGTCACACAGCAAGCGGGAGGAGCCTGTGCACTCGTCTAGAGCGGTTATAACCGAAAACACATTCCATCTCGAACCCCTGCTATCAGGATTCCTGGTCTGCACCTCTCAACGGCTGTGCTGCTGCCGCTGCTGGTGCTGCCAGATGATGGCGTGCAGCTGCACAGCCTGCCGGAGCTGCAGCTGCTGTCGGCTGCCAGCCGCACTGCACGCGGCGCAGCAGCCTTTGCATGGGACGAAGGACGGCAGCTGCTCGTCACCGCAGTGCGGAAGAAGGTGTGATGATGGTTGTCAAATGTCACGCCAGACAGCATTGGAGTCACAGCAGCAGAAGCATTGCTCCGCTTTGTGCTGACTTTGCACTGCTTCCAGTAGTCCGCGATCTCCGCTGCCAGGTGATCACATTCACCAGCCAGCTTGACAGCAGTCACATACAGCATTCTCATTACTCTTCGCTCACTCTTTGCACCCTCATCAAACCTTCACTCCACTTTGGGTTACTCTTTGTGGCTGCCAGGTCATCAGCCACCAGCTTGACAGCAGTCACACCTTCCTAGAGATGACGGAGTATGACCTGCCTGAGCCAGCCAGCTGCCTGACATGGGTGGGCAGCAACATCCTGCTTGGTGAGCGGCAGGGTAGCAGCAGCAGCAGCAGCAGCAGCAGCAGCAGGTGTGCCAGCTCCATGGACAGCCTCAGCGGCAGCAACGCACTCCTTAGTTAGTGGCTGGCGTATTTTTTTTTGGCAGCAGCAGCACTGGCAGCTTCAGGTGGAGCATCAGCAGGCTTGGGTGCAGCAGCGGCACTGACAGTTTCAGGTGCAGCAGCAGCAGCAATAGCAGCACCAGCACCAGCACCAGCAGTTTTGGGCTGTGCAGCAGCAGCAGCAGCGGCAGCTTCAGGTGCAGCAGCAGCAGCACATGCAGCAAATGCACATGCAAAGTGGTGAGCGTTGCTACCGCTTCCTGCCGCCAGCCAGCCAGGCAGTGGACGCCCTGGCTGTAGCAGGCGGTCACAACACCCCGTGCTATGCTGCGGCTTCGTCACAATATGGTTAGTGGTTGTGTGAACCCCGTTGCGTGCAGGCACGCCCAGGAGCTACTGGCTGATCGTCCCCGCAGCCAGCCAGGCGGTGGAGGTGCTGCCTGGCCAGGTGGTGATGATGTACCCCGCGGTGCAGCCGCAGCTGCTGTTTGCGGCTGGCCCAAGCCATGCGCCCATGTTGACGCGCCTCGCTGCAGGTGGGCCCGGGATGCAGTGGTGCAAAGCATGCAGGGGCGTGCGCCCGGCCGAGCTTGTGGTTTTCAGCAAAGCATGTGTATGTCCTGTGTTGTCCATGGCTCGCCTTGCTCCGGGTGAGCTTGGGGCTGCACCTCATCGACACAGTGTGGTGCCATGCGTGCGGCCACACTGATTGGGCCTGCGCATGTAGGGGCGTGCATTCAGCAAAGCTTGTGGAGCCAGCTGCTATACATGCATTGCTGGATTCACAAGCATACATCCTATGCTATCCATGAGACGCCTTGCTGCGGGTGAACTCGGGACTGCACATCATCAGCGCCGTGTGATACTGTGCGTCCAGCCAGACTGTTTGGGCCCTGGGGCGCCCTGTCGAGTTCTGCACGCATGCAGCTGGGTCATGCGCTCGCTGCTTCACACAGTCGCAGGGCAGCGCTGACACTTGAGCCATCCTGCCGGCTCTTTCTGACGGCACATCATCAAGTGCGCAGGCAGAGGGTTTGTGGAGTGCGCTGTCTGCATCCCCGTGCTGCAGTCGGGGCACTGGTGGCGGAGATCTGGTCGAAAACGGAACACACGTCCTGCGCTCTCGACGTACACAGCAGCTGGGGTGTGGTGTGCCCTCTGCGTCCCTTGTCGCAGGGGAAGCGCTGGTGACGAAGGACAGCGTCAGCTACTTCCTGGGGCCTGACGGCAAGCCCTCGCGCAAAACCACGCTGAGCTGGTCCCAGCCGCCGAACGCGCTGGTGGCTGGGCGGCTGTACGTCGCGGCGCTGCTGCCCGGCTGCATCGAAGTGAAGAGCATCAGCAGGGTGGGCGCGTCGGCTGCAGAACAGGTGGGGCGGGGCTGCCTGACGTCGAAGACTTAAGGAAAACGCTTCACCCTAGCGGCTGGTTGGGTTGGGTATCTGTGGCGCATGCGGTGGGGCTGGCTGCCTGGGGTGTGCCAGAGGAGAGCACCAGCAGGCTGCCGTGTCAGCTGCAGAGCAGAGGGGGGGGGTTGTCCTGCAGCGCAACCCTCACAACCCACAATTTAAAATCTTTAAGAATGCGAGTTATCTGGCTGCTGGAGATGCCAGTCTCTGGCCCGCGCTGTGAGGCTGCTGCTTGGTGGGCGTGGGGCAGGGCACGTGCAGTGGGAGGCATCATCGGCAGGGTGGCAGCTCCAGGCAGGCCATCAGGCGCCGCTCCTGCAGTCTGCTGTCCAGGAGGTCCCTGTGGCATGTGCCATTGCGATGCTGGCAGCATGCCGTGCACATCGCGTTGTGCCGCAGCAGCAGCAGCAGCAGCAGCAGTAGCGTACAACTCAACAGGATAGCACCAGAAATGAAAAAAAATAATGAAACATGCTGCAAACCGAACGAAGCTTGTTGACTCATTGATGTGGCGCTGTCCATGCTCGCGCGCAGACGCTGCTGCTGCCCGGGATGTCGGTGGCGGCGCCGACCCCTTCCAGCGGCGGCTGCCTGTATGCCGCGTCTGCGGCTGACAAGGGCATCCGGCAGCTGCGGCCGGTGCCGCTGGAGCGGCAGGCCAAGCTGCTGGCTGCTGCCGGCGACTTCCAGGGCGCGCTGGAGCTGCTCACACTCATGGAAGACGAGGCGGCAGCAGCAGCAGCAGGAGCAGCAGCAGCAGCAGGGAGTGAGGCAGGGGATGAAGCGGCTGGGACGGCCAGCACAGCAGCAGCCGTGGCAGCGGCAGCGGCCAAAAGGCAGCAGCTGGAGGATGTGCTGCGGTTGAGGTTTGGTTACCACCTGTTTGAGAGTGAGTAGCTGCGCAGTAGCAGCCGTACACATGACGCGTCCAATGTACGTGCCTGCTGTTTCATGAGGCCAACTCGACCATTTGGCAAGCCCGTCTGCAAGCGCTGGGCAGTGCGTGCCTTGCAACCATGTTTGCCGTGCAGCAAATGTCTCTGCACGTCAAGAGTTAGGCTGTTCACGTTGCTACGTGCATCTGCGTGTTGCAGATCATTGTTCTCCGTCCTCGGTGGACTCAATCCTGCTGCTGCCGCTGCTGCTGCTGCTGCTGCCACAGCCGGTGAGCCTGACGAGGCCCTCACCCAGTTCAGCATGTGCTCTGAGCCCGATCCGCTGCTGCTGCTGAGGCTCTACCCCAGCCTGGTACCCGACAAGTTCCTGCCACTGCTGCCCAGCAGCGCGTACGGCGAGCCTCTGCCTGACATGCCAGCAGCAGCAGCAGCAGCAGCAGCAGCAGCAGCAGACACTGGTGGCAGCAGCAGCAGCAGTAGCACGAACACAAAGGGCGGTGGTGCAGCTGATGTGGCAGGGGCAGTCAGTGTGGTTGTACCGTACCTGCTGAGCCATCGGACACGGCTGCTGGCATCACTAGAAGAAGCTACTGCTGCTGCTGCTGCCAGCGCTGAGCAGCAGCAGCAGCAGCAGCAGCAGGGTGAGGCTCCTGGTCCTGCTGAGGCTAAGCTGGCCAATGGAGAAGCAGCAGCAGCACCAGCAAGCAGCACCAGCAGCAGCAGCACTAGGCAGCGTTCACAGCAGGAGCTACAGCTTGTGGCGACTGTCATCGACACTGCCATCCTGCGGGCAATGCTGCTACAGCCAGACAGCGGGGCTCTACTGCGGCTGCTGCAGCAGACAAACTTTGTTGATCTGGAAGATGGGGAGGCGATACTGACGGCTGCTGGGCGTTATGCTGAGCTGGCGGCACTGTACCAGTATAACAGGTGAGGCTGTGTTACTTGCTTGTTGGTTGTCGTGTCAGTCAATACCGCGGTCTGCTGGATGACCTGCTGCATTGATGTGGCAAGCAGTGCTCACAGCTGGTGGGCTGTCCCTGTTATGTCGAGCTGGCGACGCTTTCTAAGCATACTTCCCGGGGTGAACTGCTTGAACTGTTACCCAACATTTTACTTGACAGCAACTGACTCGTAAGCTTAGTCTCTGCCAATGCAGCTGGTGTTGGGTCAGGGCCAGCACCTTGGTTTCATTGTGGCCATTGCAACTCCCATCCAGCTGCTGCCTCTCTGTTGACGGCTCAACCCTGAACCCTGCGGTGCATCGCCTCGCTGCCTGCTGCTGCTGCGTCTGGCCGGTTGTGGCTGCACATGCGGGCAGGCAACACGCTCAGGGCCTGCAGCTGCTGCAGCAGCTGAGCCGCAGCCCTGCCGCCCTGCCCAGCCCGCCCAGCGGTGCGGCAGCGGACCTGAAGGGGCTGCCCGGCGTGTGGGCGGCAGTCAGGTGCGGAGTTGCAGCGGCTGCGAGTGCCGGCTTTGTTTCGCGTTGTTTGTTGCAGTGTTGTTAGGCGGGGTGGTGTCTGTGGTCTGGCGGCAGCAGCGGCGTGGAGCGGCAGCAGAGCTGCACGGCCTGCCTGGCAGCTGGCAGCAGCCCAGTGTGTGTGCCTGGCATCCAGCCGTGTACTTGACTGGACTCGATTGAGTCGCTGCGCAGCATGCTGCGTGTGAGACTTTCGCACTTCTCACCCACTAATCACCACCTCAGGGTGATCATCTTACGCGCTGCGCTGTTGGTTGTCTGAGCAGCAGCGGCAGGGAGCTGCAAGAGGCTCAGGAGCATTGGTCGGCGCCGGGTGCGGCAGTCGTGTGTCTGCAGCGACCTGCTGCCGCCGGGTCAGCATGCGCGTGCACAGTCTGAGCTGTTGCGCCTTGCGCCAGCAATCCCTCATGCCCCAGCTGCTTGCTTGCAGCTGCCGCGTGCGTGCGCCTGCCTCCTGCACTGCACAGCCATCAGGTGCAATCCAGGTGCAATCCAGGTGCAATCCAGGTGCAATCCAGGTGCAATCCAGGTGCCCTGCAGGGGCTTGGCGCACTTGCATGCAGCCGCACACACCCGGCGATGACTGCTTGCCTGCATGCCTCGTCTGCGTGCGTTGCAGGGACCTGGTTGCGGCACGGTTCCCTCAGCACCTGCAGCTTCTGGGCCATGCCAAAGCACACGCACATGCACACGCGGCCGTGATGAAGGCCCTGCCTGTATGTCTGCTGCCGGCTGGCTTGCAGGTACCTGGCTGCCATTGCAGCCGCAGGAGGTGCAGCTGCTGGTGGCACGCATGCTGGCTTCGCGAACATGTGACAACCGCGCATGCATAAACCGAGTGAACCTGTGCATCCTGTCTGCATATTTTGTGCCTTGCAGGTACCTTGCTGCCATGCAGCCGCAGGACCTGCAGCTGCTGGTGGCGCATGCCGGCTGGGTGAACATATCAAAGCATGCACAAATCCAAGAGCACATTCCTTCTCCATGTCCATGTGTGCGCCTTGCAGGTACCTCACTGCCATGCAGCCGCAGGACCTGCAGCTGCTGGTGGCGCATGCCGGCTGGGTGCTGGGCGCTGACCCCGAGGCCGGGCTGGAGGCGCTGCTGGCAATGAACCCGCCACTGAAGCCCGACCTGGTCATGCCCATCATGCAGGTGGGCGGCCCTGTCTTTGTGTGTGCGTATCTGTGTGTGTTTCTGCGTTGGCGTGTTTGTGGGCATGGCGGCGTGCCTGCAGACGCTTGGTCGTGCGTCGTCAATGTCCAGCGCTTACAAGTTACAAGTTTCGTCGCTCTTGTCAGGCAGCGCAATCAACAAAGAGCAAAGGGCCGGTCATGCCAGTTTGCAAGGGGGTGCCTGCACGTCGGTGTTTGTTGATTTCTGCAGTGCATGGCGTCTCCAGGGTGTATCTCGGGGTGGTTGCGGTGTGTAGCTTTCCGTGTGCATCTGGTGCGCATGGCGGCAGGCAGCTGCTGGTGGTGGCTGTACAGACGCTTATCCGCAGGCCGCCTGGTGTATGCGACCCTTGTGGTGACGGGCTCGAGTTGCTGCTGGGCATCAAAGCTCTGTCAGAGGATGGACGTGCTGCTGTTATTGCTGCTGCACATGCACATTGAGCAGGAGCGCGCACCCGTCTTGGCAACACTCTAGTTTCTTGCGTTGGCACACAACCTGGGCCTGGCGTCCCTAGCTCGTACACATCGTACACCTGCACAGTGAACTTCCCATTTCTTTGCACCCTTCGTCACCTGCACTGCAACTCCTCACCCCGCAACTGCATGCACCCACCTGCACTGCTCTCAATACGATGATGGCTCCTTAGCTTAGCCTGGGATCACCAGGTGAATGCTACCGTGTACTTCCCACCCCAAAAGTCACGTTATTGTGCGCTCCCGCTGTGTGAACTTCCCACCCTTCAGGAGCACGCGCCCACGTACACTGCCGTGTACCTCGAGTCGGCACTTGACCTGGGCCTGGCGTCACCTGGTGAAGTCCACAGCGAGCTCCTGCTGATCTACCTGCACATGGCGCTGGAGGAAGAGCGGGATGGAGAGCAGAGGTGCGGCCACCTGCGCTCCACAGGATGTGCATCTGTCTGTGATCTTGTGCCGGTTCACCTGCACATAGCCCTGGCAGAGGAGCCAGTGGGTGAGCATGACTGAGGCAAGCTACGCTCAGCACAGGCAGCGGAGTGCGGCCTGCAGCCACGTTGCGGTGTTGGCCTCACACGCCCACCCTCACGCTGTTCAACAGATCTGACAGTCCAGCCAGCGGATGTGCTGACATGCATGCGCCCATGACACAGCTGCGCTTCACAACGTTTGCTTTGCTCAATGCTGCATGCGGCTGTGCTTGCGCGTGCTCGCCAGCTGTCGTCGTCGGACCTGCTTGTACCCCGCCCGCTGCTGCAGCTGCTGACCTCTTTCACAGAAGAAGAAGTTCTTCATGCCAGGACACCCCTCCACTAGCACACCACACTCACCATCAAACAACGTTCCCCTTGCACCGGACCTGGTGGCCAGCAATCGTCATCATTGCTGCAGAGGCACGCTCTTCACTCGTGTTGCGTCCGCTTGCCGCCTTGTGTGCAGTTCTGCCGCGCATGCGCGCCAGCTGTCGCTGTCGGACCTGCTCGTGTCGCGCCCGCGGCAGCTGCTGAAGCTCTTCCCCGACGACAAGTCCCAGTGGGGCGCGCCCACGCCCCGCGCCTCGCAATCGGGCGCTGCCGCTGCCAGCCCTGCCGCAGCTGAGACGCAGCAAGGCGCTGCAACAGCATCAGGTGCAGCAGCAGCAGCAGGGGAAGGAGGGGAAGGAGGCAAGGCAGCGGACGACGGCCGCACGCGGGCGGTGGCGGGCAGCGTCGCGCTGTCGGACCCAAACCACCCGCAGCACCGCAGCGACGCCTACCAGCGGCTGCGGGAGCTCGTGTATGCATCGGAGCACATCGACCCCGAGTACGTGCTGTCCAAGCTGGGGCAGGTGAGGCTGCGTAGGTCTGCTGCTGCTGCTGCCGGTGCCGCCTGGTGCGCATGCTGTTGGGTGTATCTGCTGAGGGTTCAGGGGCGCTTGGGTTCTGTTGTCATGATGCGGACTGTCAGGCACACACGGTGGCGATGCGTTGCAAGGCAAGAGCTACGGGTTGTGTCTGTCTGGCACACACGGTCGATGGATGACGCGTCACTGCCATGTTGGTTTGGTACAGGTATGGCGTGGTGATGCGTTGCAAGGCAAGAACCACCGAGAGTGTCTGCAATCTCTGCAGCTCGCTTCGGTCTGCTGCAGCGGTGGCCTCTGTTCATGCGCGTCGCAGCCAGCTCCAGGACCCCTCACAACACACGCTGCTGGCGCAATGCGCGCGCGCCTGCAGGGCCAGCTCCTGGAGATCCGCGCGCTGATGCTGGAGCGGCTCGGCCGCCACCGCGAGGCGCTGTCGGTGTACATCCACGACCTGCGGGCGATGCGCCTCGCAGAGGAGTACTGCGACAGAGTGTACGAGGCGGGGCTCGCGCAGACGGCAGCCGGGGCAGCAGGCGGCAGCAGCGCCGGAGGCGCCGCAGCAGCAGCGGGTGACGACCGCCAGGAAGGGACGGCCGCGGCTTCTGCTGGAGCGTCTGCTGGTGCGGATGCAAGGGATGCTGCTGGGGGTGCGGCGGAGAACCGCAAGGGTGCCAACGGCAGCAGTGTTGCTGGGTCGTGGGGGCTGCATCGGCGGATGCCCAGCAGCGGCGGCAGCAGCAGGGCCACAGGCATGCTGGGCGGTCAGCTGCCTGCAGGGAGTCCTGCAAGCACGGGGCGGCTGGCGGGAGCTGCGGCAGGGGCCAGCTGGGGCCGCGTCGTGCCCGGCAAGCTGCAGCAGCAGCAGGCGAGGCAGCAGGCGGTGCAGCAGCAGAGGCGCCCGGGGCGGCGGCAGCTGGGGCAGGCTGGCAGGCGCGCGTGGGCCGCGCTGCCGTTTGGGGCGCAGCCGCATGACATCTACATGGAGCTGGTGGACGCCGTCATGCAGGTGGGATGGCGCGAGCGGGTGCTCGCAGGAAACACTCCTGCAGGCACCACACCACCGTCCACGGCGTCCTGCAGGAAACATGCAGGCTTGCATGAGAGGGCAGGGCCACACTACGCTCTGCTTGCTGTTTGGATCAAAGGATGAGGGTTGCCAGTTGTGTCAGGATGTGCAAAGCCGTTTGGTGCTGCACGAGATGCGCAAGGAGCTGGTGGGCATAGCACCGTGTTGAGAGTTGAGGTTAGAGGAGTGGCAGTTGCAGCAGGTATCCAATGCCGCCCTCTCCCTTCACGGTGTATATGCTGTGAATAGATGGGCGCTTTTGTACAAGTGGGCGGGTGCTGTGCATGCTGCTGCTTGCAGAATTGAGTGTCAACTGCAGGGATTGAGAGGCTTGCAGGACAGGCTTGCTTCAGCTGTTTTGCAAAGTTGAAGTCAGAATGTGAATGTGTTCTTGTTTTTGCCGCACCGTTGCAATTGTATACCTGTGGTGCATTAACCAAGCTGACTAACTGAGCGCGGCACTGCTGTGCTGCTGCCGTGGCTTCAACGGCTGCAGGGTCCCAGCACGCAGCAGGGTGACAGGGCAGCAGCAGGCGCTGCTGCAGCTTTCAGATATCACCAGCATCCGCAGCAGCAGCAGCAGCAGCAGCAGCAAGAGGTGGCGGTTGACCGGGAGGCCTGGAAGCAGCTTGCGCAGCTGCTGGCCAAGAAGGTTGACCGGATCAGCCATCTGCAGGTGCGTTGACCAGCAACGATGGCGTCCTTGTTGTTGGGCGTGTGGGCTGCTCAAGACAAAGGCCAACTGCTTTGAGCATGCTTTGGGACACACCTGAGCAGGGCTGTTGTGGCTGCAGTCGCAGTCGTGTGCAGGGCGTCTGCAGCTGGACCTTGTGCCTGGTCCTCTTGCACCTGTCAGTGAGCTGGGCACAGCGCAACACATCAAGCAGCTGCAACGTGCTTCATACAGCGTTATCCTGCTACTTTGGCTCAACGCGGCCTGCTTTTATGCTGCTGTCCGCTCAACAGGTGCTGCACGTACTACCGCAGCAGCTGCCGGTGAGCGATGTGGCATCCCTGCTGTCCAGCATGCTGCTGCACAACATGGAGCAGCAGCGCAACCTGTCGGTTGTGCACGCCCTGCGCAGAGCTGAAAACCTCATGGCGCGCGAGGACCTGGTCAAAGTCAAACAGCGCGCTGTTACTTTGACGTTCGACCGTGCATGTTGCATCTGTCACAAGCGCATGGGTGGTGCAGTGTCTGTGGCATGGCCCAATGGTTCCCTGGCGCACTACCTGTGTTACAAGCGCAGTGTGGCAGGGCAACAGGGGCAGAAAGGGCAGCCACTGTGGGAGAGTATAAGCGGGCCTTCAGCAGTGGCTACTGCAGGGCCGTGGGGCGCAGCAGCTGGAGCTAGCAGCAGCGGCGGTGAGGCGAGCAGCGGTTGGGGCCACCAGCAGCAGCAGCCCGATGACCAGCACGATGCAGGTGGCAGTTGGGGCGGAATGCTGGCTGCTGTGGCTCACTAGCAGCTGCTTGTTCAGTCACGTTGCTTCTTGAAGATTCGATGTAATGTTCTAGGCACTTGATGTGTCCGCCAGGTTTCAGCCGAAATCTTGTCGAGCTGCGTGCAACTGCCCGACTGCGATTGGCAGACATCCAAGGTTGGTAGCGTGGTCGAACGTTACGCCGAGTGGTTGAGAGAGACGCGTGTGTACCGTCCACACACCTCCTTCTATGGTAGTCTGTTTGTCCGAGGGTGAGGGTAGTAGTGTAGCCTGAGTGAACACATCAGCAATGGCCTTGTAGAGAGGAGCAGCTCGTCTCTTAGCTCAGGCAACTTGTGCACAGAACAAAGCATAAGCAAATATGCTCTGCATAACTAAGCATTGTCAATCAGTGCTGCTGCTGGCAAGTCTCCTGGCTGCATGCAGACTTGCAGCTGCCCAGCAGGCACCAGCAGCAGCAGGCAGTACAAGCAGCATCAACAGCAGCACTAGCCAACCACAAGTCATCATTATTGGAGCAGGGATGGCGGGCGTAGCTGCAGCCAGAGAACTAACAGACAGAGGCGTCGATCTGCTGCTGCTGGAGGCAAGGGACAGACCAGGTGCGCATGTGCAGCACGGTATGCTTGCAACGAGGTTCTATGCACACCCTGCTTGCACTGCAGCAGAGGCACACCATTGCTAGCCTAAAAATGGTACTGCCGGTACACGTATCCGCTGACACATCCATCTATGCTTGAATATAATTTTTTTCAACGTGTCGACAGGTGGCAGGCTGCATTCTGTCATGACCGAGGCAGGTGCGGCGCGTGAACAGCAGCTGCCAGCTGCTCAGGTAGAGCAGCACAGCAGTGGCTGCTGCCACTGCTGCTGCTGGTGTTGGGCTACAGCTGGGTTGCGAGGGGCAGCATGCAATGATTTTTTTTTTTGCGCGCCAAGCTGGAGTTGCGGCCAGCCTGTTCGTGTGAACGGATGCGCAAGCAGTGCTGTCCGTCGCCTTGAGGCCTTGGTGCTGCTGCTGCTGTTGCTGCTGCTGCTGCTGCTGCTGCTGCTGCTGCTGCTGCTGCTGCTGCTGCTGCTGCTGCTGCTGCTGCTGCTGCTTAACCTGCAGGTGCTGTTGACCTTGGGGCGATGTGGATCCACGAGGCGGGCCGGGGCAATGCAGTGTACGACCTGGCGCTGCAGCTGGGCATCAACGTCTCGCAGCAGCACAACTACGCAAGCGCATCGCTCTTCAACCCAGACGGCAGCCCAGGGGCGCCCATGAACTACGTGGTGCGGTGCCTGAGCGATTGGCAACAGGGGGGGTGCGCAGTTGTGTGCATGTACCTTAGCAGGCTTGCGCCTGTACTGTAGCCGGCGCACTGCTGGTGTGGGTGGGAGTGACCAGCCTTGCACGCCCCGGCGTGAGGACAATGGTGTCTACCACATATGGTTGCTGCCCACACCAGGTGCAACTCTGGTGGCTGCTGGTGGTGCTTCATTGCTGCTGCTGCTGCTGCTGCTGCTGCTGCTGCTGCAGGCTGCATTCACCAGCTTCCAGCGAAACGTCATACGGAACATCACACAGCTGCGAGCAGCAGCCAATGCCAGCAGCAGCAGCAGCAGCAGCAGCAGCACTAGCAGTTCATCACTCAACGCAACCAGCGGCGTCGCTGCATCCAGCGGCCGTCGACTGTTGAACAGCCCAACTGCGGCAGCAGCAGCAGCAGCAGCAGCAGCAGGACCTGTGGCTGACATGCCACTGTCTGCCATAACGCGACCTTGGGTGGAGGGCACTGCTTGGGGGCGCGGCGAGCAGCCGTTTGCCAATATCATTGTGCACCAAAGCTTCCAGGTTGGTGTGACCACGCAGGGGTAAGGTTCTGGCAAAGGGAGGAGCGCCATGCGAGAGGGTGTGTGAGAGTGAGAATGAGATTGAGAGTATGAGAGTGAGAGAGTGAGAGAGTGAGAGAGTGAGAGAGTGAGAGAGTGAGAGAGTGAGAGAGTGAGAGAGAGTGAGAGAGAGAGAGAGAGAGAGAGAGAGGGAGAGAGGGGGAGAGAGGGAGAGAGAGCGCTGCCAGCCTCACGCGGCACACCCTCTGGTCATGAAACATGGGCAGAGATTCGGTCAACAGAAAGGGACAGGGAGACCGCACAGAGTTCATTTTGGCTGCCGTAGCAGTGATGCTGCGGCTCGTGTTCTTGTGGGCAGTGACAGTCGCAAACACACCAATGGGCGACACTCCCTCTGCTGCAACGAACTGCTAGCCCCGCAGTTGACGCACATGGCTCGGTCTGCCATCAACAAAGGGCCTGGCCTTCTTCCCCATCTGCGCCGCTTGCGCCGTTCTCGTTTGCGCGCCTGACTGCTTGGGCAAGCAGCTAACGCTGTATTTGCTGCTGCTGCTGCTGCTGCTTGCTGCAGACGCTGCTCAACGCCAACGTGACGCAGCTGAGCACGTTGCGCTACGGCGATGCCAAGACGCTGCCCGCCGTGGACGTGCTGCTGCAGCCTGGCTACGACTCGATTGTGAAGCGGCTGCTGCCTGGGCTCACCACCAGCTACAACAGCAGTGAGTGGATGACTGTGGCAGCTTGTTGATGTTATCGCGCCAACTTGTATCGACCATGGTGTCTGACGTGTGGTTGGCCCTGGGCATCAATCAAGGTGCTGTTGATGCGGGCGTGTGCGGACAAGACATTGATAACACCTTGCAACGTGTTGCATGACGTCTGCCAAACTTGCTCCTCCTCACGCAGCTGTGACGGCTGAGGAAGTACACAGTGCGGAACTCTGAAGGTGTTGCTGTCACACTGACCCTGACAAGACGCTGACAGTATCGCCTGACAGAACCTTGCCGTGTGTCTGTGCTTCACCCGCTGCCTGTTGCAGCCGTGACAGCGGTCAGCCAAGATGCACAAGGCGTTGCTGTCACACTGGCGTCCGGCGGCACACTGCGTGCGCCCTTCGCGCTGGTCACGCTGCCGCTGGGCGTGCTGAAGCAAGGGGGCGTGACATTCCAACCTCCACTGCCGGCAGAGAAGCAGGCTGCCATCAACAGCATGGTGAGCCTCAAACTCCTGCTGCTGCTGCTGCTGCTGCTGCTGCTGCTGCTGCTGCTGCTGCTGCTGCTGCTGTCGGATTGTGTTGGCACGGCACTGCTGGTGCTTGGCAGGTCTGGCGCTGTAAAAAGAGCGCGCACTCAACAGAAGAGTGGTCACAGCCATGCTGTGAGCTGCGGCTGTTGCCATCATGGCATGCATTGCTGCTGCTGCTGCTGCTGCTGCTGCTGCTGCTGCTGCTGCTGCTGCTGCTGCTGCTGTGAAGGCGTGGACATGCATTCTACCGGGCAATCACCATGTCGGATGTTTGCTGATCTTTAGTCATCAATCAGCATGACCGAGATGCTGCTGCTGCTGCTGCCGCTGCTACTGCTGCTGCTGCTGCTGCCGCTGCCAGGGCATGGGTGTGCTGGACAAGGTGGTGCTGGTGTTCCCAGAGGAGCACATCTTCTGGAGCAAGTCGCACGACTTCTTGCTGCTGGCTCGCAACGACAGCAGCGGCAGGTGGTGAGTGGGCAGCAGGGTCAAACGTGGCCATGTTCGCAAACATCGCAGCGGCTGCAATTCATGTCATGCTGAGTCTCTCGCCTCACAGGTGCTGCGTCCTCTCTCCATGGGGGGTCATGTTTGGGAAGGTGGCGGCAGCAACAACTGCGCCACTGCTACAGAGCCACTGAGGGCTGCCCCCTTGGACCGTGCGTCTCCACTTTTGCTGCTGCTGCTGCTGCTGCTGCTGCTCCTGCTGCTGCTGCTGCTGCAGGTCCAACTGGCTCAACTACTACAAGATGTGGCGCGTGCCGGTGCTGGTGGCGCTCAACCCCGCCGACACAGCACGGCAGCTGGAGGCGGTGACCGATGCAGAGGTGGTCGCGGACGCCATGGCGGTGAGGGGGGGGGGGGGCGGTTGCTGCTCCTGGGCGCTTCCCCTTGAGCTTGCGGTTGCTGCATGCGTGGCGCTGCCAGCTGCGCGATGTGTGAAGCGCTAGTACTGCCGACGGAGCCGTGGCGAGTGTCCTGCGTCTCTGCCAGCTGTGCGGCTAGGCGCAGCAGACAACAGATCTGCTGTCAAGACATGCTGCCCTCTGCTGCTGCTGCTGCTGCTGCTGCTGCTGCTGCTGCTGCTGCTGCTGCTGCTGCTTGTGCACCGCAGGCGCTGCGCCGCGTCTACGCCAACAGCAGCAGCGCTGCCGCCGCCCAGGCGGCTGGCGGTGCTGCCGTGCAGCGGGTGGCGGGGGGCGTGCCGGACCCCGTGCAGGCGTTTGTCACGCGCTGGGCTGCCGACCCCTTCGCCAGGGGCGCGTACTCGTACTACGCCGTGGGCAACCCGGAAAACATTACCGGTGCGTGCTCTGGCTGTGCCATCTGCGACAGCTGTTGGAGCTGAGGAGGTTGTATGCAGCATCTGTCAGGATTGAGCACAGGGCAGCTTGTGGGGGTGGATGCAGCAGACAATGCAGCAGACTTTAAGCAAGGCTGGACGCAGCAGCCGACCAAGCATGGGGTGCAGCGGATTATGCAGCAGACTTCAGGGAAGGCTGGGTGCAGCAAGCCTATGCAGCAGACTTCGGGCAGGGCTGGGCGCAGCAGGCTGTGCAGGAAGGTGACGTGGCGTGCAACAGCCGCCTGCGCTGCACGTGTCCTTTCCACGAGCCGATGCTGCGCGGCAGGCTCGTGACCCAAGGCAGCAGTGTAACCCTAAACCCTGAACCCTAAACAGCAGCCTTGTGCAATGCAGCTGCACGGTGGCGACGCAGCGCGCAAGGCTGGTGCATGCAGGGCTGCCGCTGCTGCTGCAGACGTGCCCTGTTAGCCTTCCCGCCAACTGCTGTGGACAGGGTTTGTGCCTGCAGCTGTTGAGCCGTTTCAACACGTTGTTGGTTTGAGTAGGAGTTGGACTGGACTTCACTGATGCGGCAAGCAGCAACTCGGCTGTTATTCTACGTGCTGCTGCCCTTTCCACCGCCGTGTCTGCTGGATGTTTGGATTGAAGTCTGCCACTGCCACTGCCACTGCTGCTGCTGCGCCTGCGGCTGCTGCAGATGTGCTTGCGGCGCCTTTTGGCCGGGTGCTATTCGCTGGCGAGGCGGCCAGCAGCAAGCCGGCGACTGTGCTGGGTGCATACCTGTCAGGCCGGAGGGAGGCTGCGCGGCTGCTGCAGCTGCTGCAGCACAGCAGCAGCAGCAGCAGCAACACTAGTAGCCCTGCCGTCAACGCAACAGGTGGCCTGTTATGAAAGAGCAGCAGCAGCAGCAGCAGCAGCACTGGCAGCAGCAGCACTGGCAGCCACTGCGTCTCCTGCTGTCGAAGCTGCAGGCTGATCTGGCACCACGGATAGCCTTGCTGCCGCCAACTGTACAGGGGGCCCACTATGAAAAGAAACATCAAGCCACATCTGCACTAACGGACGGCCTTCAAACGAGTTGGTCATTAGCATGAGTTGTGGGTTTTGCATTGCACATGACAGCGCGTTACAGTTGCCTGCAGGAAGTGGGTAGTTTTCATGTTGTGGAAAGGAAAGCCAGTGGTTGCGCACAGCAGCTGTTGTGGTTGCAAATGGGCAGATGTCCTGCATGACTGCTGTTGTGGCTGAGCAGCACTTTGGTGGTGGGCTGCCAGCAACACACAGCACTGCAGGCTATACTAACAAGTACGAAGTCGTGCATGCACTCCTGTCATGTTTGTTGTGCATGAAACTGTGCAGCATGACCTGCCATTGGTGATAGGGCAGCACACGGCGGAGCTGCCTATGCGATGTGTTTGATTGCTGATGGCACAGTGGTCCAGGAGTACGTGCATCACAACGCAGAGCACTGCTGGCAGGACACTACTATTGCATAGCACACATGCATGGCACCGCCTCAGCAGGCACGTGTATGCTGAGCTGGCACGCATTGCAGCTGCTCAGCTGCTGCAGGCCCTTGGCTGGTTGCGGTGTGCAGCCCCTCATCAAGAACATGTGCAGCAGAAGTAGGACAGCAGGAGCACTGTGGCTGGGAGTTAGATGCCACTGGTTTGGAGCATAAGGCTGCGCATGCGCCGCAGTGCGCGTACAGTTGAGCCTGCATGACCATCTAGCATGCATTGTGCATGCATCTGCCGGCCTAACCCAGGATTTGCTCAAGCACGAGGAGTACTAGTACTTAGTAGCAGCTGATTTGCTCGGGGGCATTTTGAGTTGGTGTGCAGTCCATCCCACAGCAGACAGTGCAGCGGCAGGTTTCCCGGCTGCCAAGCCCGCAGGGGCATCAGTCGCTTTGTTGAGTGCTAGTGTGAGCTTCAGAGTATCTGTAGGCGCTGGCTGTCTAACAGCAGCTGCTGTAGTACAGCTGTAGTATAGCAGCTGGTGCTCTGCATGTAGTGTCGTCATTGTTCAAGTCATGTTTGGAAGTTTAGCAGCTATCAGCTCAATTGTGCACTGCAGGTGTTGTTAGGTTGCGAGGCCGTAGCTAGTCTCGCAGGTTAGGTTTCATTCCTTGGCAGTGTGTTCCTGGACTCCGGATGCTCAAACATGCTGGGTGCCCTGTCAAACAAGGTGGATTGTTGTACGTTGTGTTGTGCAGCAACTTATGTTGGTGCTGCAGTCATGCAGATTGCTTGGCATGCCTAGAAGCAAAACCGAATGCCGTGAATGTTGTTGCCGTGGAACTAGTCGCCTTTGGGCGTGCGGGGCGCTCCGGCACTGGCCTGGTCACAAGCTGCGGATGTCGGCATTGCAAGCATGTGACTTGTCCACTGAGCAGCAGAGCTGCGGGCCACATGCCGCTGCTTCCAGGATGGATTCAATCCATACGAACGGTTGGTATATGTTGGCACTTGTGGAGGCTGTGGCCATGCATAGTTGAAGCACACCTGCCACCATCCTAGTGCAGCATGGTGCACTTGTAGCTGTAGACAGTCTGTGGATGGCGAAATTTGAAGCAGACTTGTACATGCACGAGCTGGACTGGTATGTACTGCCTGTTGTGGTTAAAGCGGTACAATTATGAGCTGCTAGGGTTTGGGTCAATGACTGGTTGCACACGGTTGAAGCACCCCCTGGGCTTGCTGCACCCTGGCCCAGTTGACGTGCACGCTGTGTCTAAGCTGGAAGCGGTCACCGGCACTTCGAGGGGTGCTGCTGTCTTGCCTACGCCAGGATCACCACATTTTTCCACGGCATTACCACAGTTGCTCCACAGGCGCGGGGTGGCTGCCCAGGTACTGGCGAGTGACCGGTCCCTGGCTCGCTGCTGACTGCCTGTCATTTCTCCGCGTCTCCCCTCTGTTTGTAACGAACTACACACATAAGCTGGAAGCGGCGTGATTGACGTGATGTCGCTTCTGCATAGGCAGCACAGTCAGCACACTGTGACAGGCACAGCAGTCCAGCTGGTCCCAGGTCTCATCAAACTACAGCAGCAACTACGGGATGGCAGCTGATGTTGTTCGTCTACATATCCCGCAGTTCTGCGACTGCTGTGATCGTGAGCTTGAGTGTATCAGCTGGTTACATGTCAGTGGGGCATGAGCTAGGTTTCTTGCTGCTTCTCGACCTGTTCTCGACACGACCAGGTAGCCGCGAGTTTTATCATGTGAGTGTGTATCTCCATAAAGCACGACATCAAGTCGCCTGCAGAAGCACAACAGCCAGCTGCCCGCTACAGCTGCAGCCAGCACAGGTGGCTGACCCGAAATACATTGCGCCTCTTGCACACCGATCCGGCGGATACCTGTATCAAGCGAATTATAATCTAAACCTATTTTACACCCTTACCGACGCTCACTCGATCTTAAAGAGCAATTAGCGGCAGCAGCAGCAGCAGCAGCAGCAGCTGGACAGCAGTAGCAGCAAGAGCAGGTGATTTATAGCAGCACCAGCAGCTCGATAGCAGCAGCAGCGGTAGAGCCATGGGCTCAGGCAGGGACAAGAAGAAGAAAGCAAAAGAGAAGAAGGCGGGGCCTGTTGCAGGAAAGGGCACCGAAAAGACTGAGAAGAAGACAAAAGCGAATGAGCTCAAGCAGGAGCGGCGCATGGACAGAGCGCTTGCAGGAGATGAAGATGACATTGATGCTCTGCTGGCAAAGTTTGCACTGGAGGAGAAGCAGCTCAAAGCAGTACAGGTAGGTTCCGAAGGCTTAGGGTTCAGCCAGAGAGTGTGCAGTTGAAACACTGAAATGTTTATATTGTACTTTGAAGGAGGAGCAGCTCAAAGCAGCACCCATGAGTTCAGGGGTAACTAAGACAATGTACAGGACAGCGGAGCAACAGCACCTCCCTTGAAGTGCAGTTGAGGCAGTTGCAATGGCGCGGGAGCAGCAGTGCACAGCAGTGCACGTAGCCGCTGAGGTGTCAGAGGCGCATGCAGCCAGGAGCGGTCTTGTTAGTGACGTAGTGACAGGAGCTGTTACAAATGGAAACCAAAAACTACGCACATCATGTTGGTGTGTCCCTGTTGCCTATGCTGTGGCCCTGCTGGAACTGTGTTTGATCCAAATCCTTGTCGATGCTACATTGCTCTGCATGGTAATTTCACACTGCCATCCAATGTTGAAGAAAATCTGCTCCTGCTGCTGCCGCTGCTGCTGCTGCTGCTGCTGCTGCTGCTTGTACTATTTGGTTGTTCCCGCAGGTCATCAACGACTGTGAACCCCCATCGGCGCGTGTGAACGCGTCCTTCGTGCCCTACACGACCCAGGTGGGGCGCCACCGTCATCAACACAGTGCCTGCATGGCACAGCGTGCTTGCTCGAGCAGCAGCAGCAGCGGCAGCAGCAGATGTGCCTTGCACGACCCAGGTGGGGTGCACGAGTGAGCCTGTCCGCATCACAGACCACCGCCAGCAGGAGTAAGCAGGTGCAGGGCACACAGCAAGAAAGCCCTAAAGGCAGCGGCGGCAGCAGCAGGCCTGCCGTACACAACAGCGGGCGCTGTGTGTGTGCGTGTTGTGCCAGCTTGTCGTTCACCAGAGCCAGCAGCAGCAAGCAGATGCATGGCACAGCAAGAGAGCTTCGACAGCAGCAGATGTTCATTGCATGACCCGGGCGGGGTGTGCTGGCTTGTGTCGCCACGCAGGCAGGCAAGGCAAGCCCTGCTAGCCGCTGCTGGCTGCAGCACTGGCAGCAGCATTGAATGGGCGGCAGCAGCAGCAGCAGCAGCAGCAGCAACAGCGGCAGCGGCAGTGGCAGTGGCAGATACGCCGTTGCAGAACACAGCGAAACGGGCAAGGCCACTCGGCTGACGGCCAACGGAAAGGACATGGCAGCAGCGCTGACTCCAAAGAGGCGGCAGCCTGCAAGGCAAGCATCAACCCCCTACATGAGCAGTACTGCTGTTGCTTACGCTGGCGCTGCTGCTGCTGCTGCCGCCGCTGCTGCTGCTGCTGCAGCGTGGCACGGACATCATCTTGTTTGGCGGCGAGTTCAGCGACCATGTGAAGGACAAGGTGTATGTGTACAAGGACCTGTTCAGGTTCAGCACGGAGAAGCAGCGCTGGAGCCAGGTGGTGACCAAGGGGTGAGCGGCGCCGGTGCAGGGCTGCTGCTGCTTTGTTTCCTGCAAAACACAAGCTTTCGGTATGAAAGTGGAGAGTACAGTATGCGTGGAGCTGCAGCAGATGCAGCTTCAGGAGCGCTGTTGTGTGCTGGACACGCGTGTGCTGCCTGTGCAACTGCCCCCGAAGACAAACATGCGCCGTTCTGCTGCAGCAGCAGTGCTGGTTCATGCTGTCTGTGATGTGTGACATGCGACACAGCCGTAGCTACCAGCATGCTAGTCCACCAGCCATTGCTCACCCTGCTGCTGCTGCTGCTGCTGCTGCTGCTGCTGCTGCCGCTGCTGCTGCTGCTGCTGCTGCTGCTGCTGCCAGCCCCGGGCCGCGTTGCGCCCACCAGGCGTTCATCCACAAGTCGTTCATGTACGTGTGGGGCGGCGAGTTCAGCTCCCCCAACCAGGAGCGCTTCATGCACTTCCGGTGAGCGCATGTGTCACGTTGTCACTTGTCCTTGTTACATGTTACGTTGGAGCTGGTTCAAGGATGTGATTCCAGCGCCTGCTCCATTTTGCGACGCCAAGAAACAGCTGCTCAGTCTTGCAGCCGTGCTGCCGGCCGCAGTCCTGGATCTGTGTGGCAGGTGCCGCCTACCTTTGCAAATGATGCTGATTGGTGTGATCTGCGTCGCAGCTGCTGGCTATCTCGGATGACGCTACTGGTGTAAGCCGTGTGGCAGGTGCTGCGCCCCAGTCCCAGCCAGCATTCCGCCGCAGTGCGTCCTGCAAGCCGGCCAGCCTCCTGGCTGCCCTTGTTGTTCTGCACCTTGCAAAACCCCAAGTTCCTGTTCAAAGCCCACCTCAGGCAGCCCACATGGGGGGCCAGTCTGTGCAGGATGCGGCAGCCATGTAAATGTATGTAGCCATCAGAGTCATCCCTCATGTTGGGCCGGATGAAGGATCGACCCCGTGTCACTCGCCGCTGCCACCAATGCACTTTAGCATGTCATTGCCGCATTTGCTGCATTGAAATGTGTAATTCATGTCTTCTTGCAACCCTTCTCAATGCGCCTTACTCACCCCACCCCCCGCACACACCCCTGCAGGGACCTGTGGCGGCTGGACCTGGGCAGCAACGAGTGGGACCAGCTGCCGCTGAAGGGCGGCCCCTCGGCGCGCAGCGGGCACAGGGTGGCGGTGCACAAGGGGCGCGCGCTGCTGTTCGGCGGCTTCTACGACAACGGGCGCGACGTCAAGTGAGCGCGCGCGCCGCTGCCCTGCCTTCACGTCGAGCATGTTATGTGTGACAAAGTGTGACAAATTGGATGGACACCACTCCTGGGCACCAGGTAGCTGCGGGCGTCACACCCTCGCAGCACTATGCTGGCGGTGCACGTGTCACACTTGTTGGGGCGGCTGGGGTGCGCTGCAACTGCCCTGCTGACCGGGGGCTTCCACGAATTCCCAATAGGTGCAGGGTGAAACTTGAGGGCGTGCGCTGCTGTGTTGACGTGGCGTGGGGCGGTGCGTGTTGCTGGTTGGTGTGCCCGGCATGGGCTGAAACTGCGCTGCTGGGTGGGGACTGTCACAACACTGGGCGGAGTGTGAGGGCATGTTTTCACACATGTGCCGCTGTCTGCTTATGGTGGTGTTGATGTGGACCCCATGAGCCTTGTTTTGCTCTTTGCGGGTGGGCCAGTGGCCGTACTTTGGTAGTTCGGTTATTCGGATGTGTTGCTGGGCGGTGTGCCCAGCTCCGGCTGTGGCTGCAGCGTGGCGCTGAGATACTGCCACGGCACATACCGGAAGAATGCAAAGGGGACTGCAAGGATAACAAGGCGGCAATACAAAGCTGAAGGCGGGTGATGGTTTACATCCGGGGTGGGTGCGCTGCTGTTACGTGAATCGTCTGCTGGTGTCGGCTCAGTGGTTTGTCTGGCGATGCTGCCATGGCTTGGTTGGTGACGCAACATGGCTGTCGCTTGGTCGTAGCTGGGCGGTGGCAGATGCAGCCGCCATCACTTGCACGGTGTTCCAGTCACAGTGGTCACAAGCCATGAGCCCCTAAAGTGGCTGGTCAGCAAGAAGGACTCACACGGGCACGCGCAGCGTGTTGTGACAAGCAGCCTGCCTGTGCCCGCTCCATTGATCGCTCTGTGCCCGCTGCATTGCGGCATGTGTGTGCGTCGGGGCCAGTGCATAGTTTCTGGCAGGTAACAGTCACCTTTGTGGCAGCTTGACCCGTTAGATCTGGCCTGGACCTGGTTGTTTCTCTGGGCATCATTCCTCTAGACTCGCCACACCTCACAACAGCATGTGACACCAAGTGGCATGCGCCCTCGTACAACACCGTCCTGCAGGTGCTGGCACCGCTCCGTGGCCCCACTGGGCAGCCGTTGGCAGCGCAAATGAAACACCTGTTACTTTGACACATCACGTCAAATAACATAGACTGTCGCATGTCCCCTGTTTTGAATCTTTGAATAATTTGAATCTGCAGGTACTACAACGACCTGTGGCAGCTGGATCTGTCGGAGCTGGCCTGGACGCCGCTGGGCAGCCCCGGGCAACACCCCTGGCCCGCTGCCCGCAGCGGCTGCCAGATGATGGTGGTGGCGGACGCGCTGTATATGTACGGCGGCTACGTCAAGGTGACGCACAGCGCATCGTGTGCTGCCCCTGGCTCTCCTGCTCGTCGTCATGGTGGAGCTTCTCGCATCCTAGGCTTCCTGTGGTTGTAGCGCATTGTTTGGGTGGTGGGCGAGTCTGCGGAATGGCTGCCAGTCGATGGTGGTTGAGGGAGAGACGCTGCAAATGCACCGTGGATGCGTTAGGGTATGACATGGTGGGACCCATAGTTGCGTGACCGCCGCAGCTGTTGCATTGCACCTGGCACGCCTGGCAACGATCAGGACAACGCGCATGGCAAGGCTACACTACACGACGCAACACACACATGTGGTCTGCCATCTTCTCACACAACCGCGTGCTGTCATTCTCACTCTTTTTTGCGTCACGCAGGACAAGGATGACGAGGATGAGGATCTTGAGCACGGCAAGGCACATGATGACATGTGGGCGCTCGACCTCACAAAACACACAGTGAGTAGAGCAGAGAACTTTGGCTCAAACATAAAGCAAGTCGTCGTCTCCTAGACTGTCGGCAGCTTTGCATGATGACTTGTGCGCTTCAGACCTCATGTGACAAGCAGCAAGTGGAGCAGATGCTTCCGTCAACCAGCAACAGTCGCCTGGATTGTTGACTGGTTGATGGGCGACTGCATGATGGTTTGCTGGGCCTCAAGCAACGCGCAGTGAGCGGGGCAGGGAGCGTAACTTGTGCTGTGCGCGCGCACATTGAGTGTGCACTTCAAAGCGGCGCGCCTGAGCTTCCCTTGGTGTCGGTCAGGGAAGCGTGTTTCGCCGCATGGAAGGTCGCTATAGACAGTCACTCACAGGAAGCAGGTTCTGTCACTGGGTCTGGAGCAGTTCTGAAAAGTGATCAGACGCAGCCGCTACAGCGCTGCCGTTGAACACACAGCCGTGCCGGCGCTCAGCATGCTGCTCGTGTGTCAAACGGCATGGGTCTGGTTGTTATGCTGCTGCAGTGCAGACTCATCAAGACACTCAGCTACAGCAGCCGGCCAGACATCCACCACCATTTAAAAGTATAAAATTTGACAGAAAGCTGTCAACCGCTGTCACGATGATAAGTAGTTCCAATCCGTGCTGCTGGCCTGCTGCTGCAGTGGGAGCGCATCAAGAAGGTCGGCATGGCGCCAGGGCCCCGCTGCTCCTTCGCCATGGTGCCGCACAAAGCCAGGTGCGTTACGTAACACTCTCATGACATCATTCAAATCTTCCAACCTGGTCAGCATGCAGCAGCTGGCTGCGCAGCTCGATCATGCCCTGGTCTATGCTCCACTATGCCCTGGTATATGGATTATCGTGTCATTGGGGGCAGGCACTCCTGGGGGCTTGGCCATGGTGTGGTGGTCACACCGTCAGGTTGACCGCAGCCGGCCAGTACAACAACAGTTAAAAGGCAAGATAATGGACAAATTTGCAATAGCGCCTGCTGGCAGTAACGTTTTGGTCTCAACATCTTGGGTAAATGCGTGTACAACCTTTGCCTGCCGGCTGTCGTGCTCTCTATCCTGCACACTGGCTGCATCATGTTATGTCTGGCTGGGTGTGCCCGCAGGGCGTTCCTGTTTGGCGGCGTGAGCGACAACGAGACGAAGCGCGGCGAGGACCTCAGCTCGGAGTTCCACAACGACCTGTACACCTTCAACTTCACAAACAGGTGCGGCGGCACACCACCCCGCAGCCCTGCTGTCTGTCGTGCCCTGAGGTCAATGCAAAATGCCATAATGCCATAATGCCACAATGGCTGTGCAAGCTTTGAGCTTGGGGTAGGATCATGGGTGAAGCTGGCACCAGCCACGCACGTGTGCTGTGCGCTCGCAGCCCGAAACAAGTTGGGTACGGACCGCTGCTCTTACCGCAGCTGCTTGGCAAGCTTGTCCAGCTGCATTAGCACTGAGCCGCCGACAGCCAGGAATGTCTGCGCAAACACCGCAACTGCTGATGCGCTACGTGTGTGTAGGGAGATGCAGGGAGTGCGGTGCGTCATAGTCATGCCATGACGCATCTTTCTGTCAATTGTAGTGCGCCAGTTGATTCAATAACTGGCTGCAGTGGGGTGAAGCTGTGCTTGCGCTGAACCAAAGAGTGTGCTCCCTGCTGGTTCTACTCGCTCTCCTGTGTCAGGCGCTGGTTTGCTGCGCAGCTACGGCCGCCAAAAGACTACAAGCAGCAGCAAGATGCAGCAGCAGCAGCAGCAGCAGCAGACACGGAACCAGCAGCAACAGCAGCAGATGCTGCAAGCCAACAACAAGCAACCGACAGCAGCAGCAGCCGCACAGCGCCAGCTGCTGCCGCTGCCGGCAGCAGCAGCAGCAGCGGCGGCGGCAATGTCAGCAGGGAGCTGTCGGCGCTGATGGATGCCGGCCAAGACAAGAACTCTGCGATCTACAGGGCAGCGGTGCGCATTCAGTCCCGCTTCAGGTGAGGGGGGTGCTTGGGGCGCAAAGATGCTGTGGCACTGCTCAAGCAAGCTGCTGCATGCTCACATGACATCAACTCACACCCAGGGGCACACTCGTGCCAAGCATACGTGCGAGTTCAGCTGTGTTGTGATGTGCGTGCTGCGATGCGCGCAGCACCGCCTGGGCATGCCTGCTGCAGCAGCTGAGTGCTGTGACATTGACCCGCTGAGCACTTGATCGATGCACATGTGACACATGTTGTGCCCTCGGTTTAATCCCAGTTGCCTTGCCAGACCTCGCCACTACACACTACAAGCCTGCGCCCTGTTGCCTGCAGAGGCTTCGTGGTGCGCAAGGCGTACAAGCTGTACCAGCTGGGCGGCGTTGTGAGCGAGATCCTGTACTCGCCAGCAGCGTACGGGCTGGACATGAGTGTGAAGAACATGCCCAAGCCGCGCGCCCGCATCAGCCCCCAGGTGGGTGGGGCTGCAGGGCTCTCCGTGTCAGTCAGGGTTGAGGCATGGGCGAGGGGTTTAGGCATGGCCGAGGGTTTCAAGGGAGTCATGGTGTGCAGGGGTGATGCAGTTCAGCGGCTGAAATAGAGCGTAAAACAGTACACGGCAGACTCCAGCGTGTGAACAGTAGTGGCGACTCCGAGCTAGGCAGCAGGCAAGGAGCTCGCGCGCAGTGCTTTCAGGCTGCCTGATGAGCAGGCTTAACACAGGAATGCAAACGTTGGCGGTCGCCCACTGCGCATAAGCTGCATATACAGCAGTCCTGCTGGCACTGTTCTGTGCGTAGTTTGCCACAAGACTAGGCTCAAGTGATGTGACATTCAGGTTGTGTCCTGCCTTCCTTGCCACCTGTAGGTTGCTGTTGCTGGCAACACGCTGTGGCTGCTAGGCGGCGTGGTGGAGGTCGGTGAGTCAGAAATAACACTGGATGACATGTGGAGCCTTGACCTGGTCAAACTTGACGGCTGGCAGCTGGTCAAGGAGAACACAGTTGGGGAGGAGGTGTTCAAAGCAGCAGCAGCAAAGGTGAAAGCGGGCAGCGACGACAGTGAGTGGGAGGATGCTTCGTCAGATGAAGATGCATGAAGAGATGGCTTGTTTTGTTCCGTCAAACTGGCTGATCTCAGCGTGATATCATCGATGGGCGCCGACCAGAGTCTCAGGTCTTTGCTCAGCTCAGTGTGTGTATGGGTTATTGCGGTGTGTGGCACTCAAGGACTTGCAGGTTTGCACACAAGTGTGTGCATGCAAGTGCTGTGGTAATTCAAGCTTGCAGGTGCGCGCATTGCATATGGAAATTAAATGCCTGTTGATGCTGCATGTCACCAACACTGACTAGTAGCCATGCATGCTGGTGCAGCAGCTGCTGCATCGTGCTGTTTGGTCCGTGTGTCCTGCAAACCTTGTTAAATTCTAGATTGCACTGAATCGGGCTGAGTTGAGACATTGGCATTGCATACATTGTAACTGCCATCAACAGCAGCGTGTCATGTGAAGCCCTAAGTCATGTAAAGCTCAGCATTGCTGCAGATGGCAAGGCCAAGCAGCGATGACTTCAGTAGATGCGTGGGGGTTGAGCGATTGGAACAAACTGCGGAATCGGCCGATCCTGTGCTCAGTTTCGTGCAGCGACTGCGTTGCTCCGACACGACGGTCTTCAGCGTCACATTTATGCCTTGAGAACCACAAATTTGCTGAGCTGAACCACTAGTAACGGCAGTGAGCTCTGCAGCAGCCCAGTTTCCATAGGAACAGCAGCAGTAGCAGCAGCAGCCTCCCCAGCAGCAGCAACCACGCTTCAGCCCAGCAGCGGCAGTCATGGTGAAAAAGAAGGTCGGAGGCGCGCACAGGTACAAAAGCTTGCAGGCAGCAGGTGCCAGCAGTAGCGCAGAAGTTGCAGAAGCAGCAGCAGGCCCCAAGCCTCCGCAGCACTTGCAGAAGAAAATCACCAGAAAAGTAAAATTCATTGACAAAGTAGCCCAAAGCAGCACAGCAGCAGCCCTACAGGCCAACAAGGGCCTCAAGAAGAAGAGACGCAAGCGCAAGAGTGCCCTGCCAGACCTACAGTCGCTTGCAGGAGAACTGGAGCAGCTGGCAGGCTTGCAGGACAGTGAAGGGCAGCAGCAGGCACAGCAAAAGCGGCAGCAGCAGCGCTCCGGAAAGGGCACCAAGAGCAGCATAAAGCGCTCAAAGGCGCGGCTGGCGGTTGGCATATCAGAGATGCAGCGGCTACAGCAGGTGGTGCAGCATCCGATGTACAAAGCAGACCCCATCCAGGCGATCACCAACCACCTGACGGCCACCATGCCTGCGGCTCCGCAGCCGCCACAGCAGCGGCAGCAGCAGGGCCCCAAGAAGATGCGCAAGGGCAAAGGCGCTGGCGCAGGCGTGGCAGAAATGCAGTCGTAGCACACCGGCAGCAGCTGCACAGCATGCAGTGTGGCAGCAGCATGCTGGCAGCAGGAGCAGGAGCAGGAGCAGGAGGGGAGCACGTTGGTCACTGCAGTACTGGCAGTGCCGCACCAGTGTGCAGCGGGCACACAGCATTGAGTGCGGCAGCAGCAATCTGGCGCGGTCATCATTTGGCATCTGCGTAAGCACCTTGACCAGGGGTTGGCTTGTCTAGTGGCAATTGCACAGCCTGCATAGGGCAACATTGCCATTGCAGCGTGCCACGCTGCACTGAGTGCAGTCCTCCTAATCCAGCTTAGCAGCTGCCTGGAGGTCAGAACTCATACCATCCCAGCCTGGGCACAGAAATATTAGCTTTCCTTGGCACGGGACGCCTCGTATGCGGCACAGTTGCATCACCTGGGTCTTGTTTTCGGGCCAGGTGCTCCGACTAGGTTTGCCTTGTATTCGAGAGGACTCTGGGGGCATGCCTGCTTGGTGCAGTTGCTACCTGCTGTAGGGCTGGCAGGTGTACCAGACGCCATTTGGCAAGCATGTCAACAGGACAGTTGCAAGGTGTGCTGTACACCGCATCACATGGCTGTGGCTGGGCACCAGCCAGCGGCTGTTGCCAGCAGGCTCCGCTGCTTCCTAAGCACGGCATGCTTTGCATTGCACGTGGATGTGCATATCCTGTACCTGCTGGGCATGTCTTTTGAGTGGCTGCTTCATGCCAGATCTGGCTGTTGCTTGACACAAGCAAAACCTTGAGCGGCTGCACTCTGAGTTTACTGCTGGTGATGCAGCACCGTGTGGACCACCACCGCTGTGGGTTACGTGCAGGTCCATCATCATCATGTTACCCATTCAAAGTACAGGCCCATGCGTCGAGTTCCGTGGAGACTGGTCTGACCAAGATCCATCGCAACAATTCCTCTATACAGTTGCAATCTGCTAACCCCAACACTCAACATCTCCTTGGTTTAGGCTACTCTGCTCTATCCCAACGCCAGGTTGGCAAACCAGCCAGCAAGCTGCAAACATGAACGCACAACAAGCTGGGCAACACACCGGCAATGCTGCTGCGTTGGCGTGCTGCAGCTGTCTCTTTTGACACCGGCAATGCCACCAAGTGGCAGGGAACAAGCACCCGGCTGGTGGCATCAGCACAGCCGCCAGAGCATGCATGAAGATGAAACCCTTTCATCTGGCAGCTGCCAGCTGCCCAACAACGCATGCCGCAACCTTGCAGGCTCAACAATCACGGCAAATGACAACATTGATGTGATAAAGTCCGGACTGCATGCAAATAGGCAACGCAGCCGGCAGCATGTGCAACGCGCAACGCCTGCCCAGCCGCAGCTGCGGGACCACATGCAGCATGCCAGGGTGTGACAGCCTGCCTAGCAGCGTTGCAGCTGACCATGCGACAATACCAACAGTACGAGTCCATTACTGGCTGACACAGCCTCGCCCGCCTGATTATGCCCCGACCATAACGCTGCATGCATTCAGGCACATGCACTAGTTGTGACGCCCTTGCAAGACACATAAAAAAATGCAACCCTTCAGTGGACTCAGCAGAATCCCAGAGCTACACACCGCAGCGGTGCACCGCCCCTGCCACTCAGCACAGCACGACGCACACGCGCACACACAACCGCACACTGGCCATCCAACGCTGCAACCACACCACAGGCACACCAGCCTTCAGCTCGAGCGCTCGGTCGCGGACAGATGCAGACCCAAGGCAGCACCTGGCTGGCACAAGATGCCCTGCTACATGACTCGGACCTGCCCACACAACCTCGGACAACCTGCGCACGCCTTGCTTGCATCCCCGACCTACGACAGCGTCAGCAGCTGCCGCTGCGCCAGAACACCCACCCACACAGCACTGCACCTGACCACATGCACTTGCACATGCCCCAGCCGCGGCTGCACACCTGACCATATCGACAAGATGATGCATCAGTGCACCACCGCCACCGAATGCGACGGCTTTACTTGCGCTTGGAGCTGCGCTTGCTGCCGCCCGCCTTGCCCGCCTGCCTGCCGGCTTGCTGGCCGGTGGGCGGCCTGCCCGCACCGCCTGCGCCGACACGATGCTGCCCCGCCATCTGCAGCCGGCCCTTCAGCAGCTGCTTGCGCAGCTCCTCAGCGCCTGCCTCGTCACCTGCGACACGCGCACAGCGCAACGCAGCAGAGCCAGTGACGTGTGCATGCTTGTCTGTTTTCTTGTGAAGAAGAGGGTTGCGAACTTGGTGATACTGTGAAGCTGTCTGCAGCAGCTGTGCGCACAACGTAATGCACCACCGGGCACAACTGCTCCTCAGCACTGCACCATCCCCAGCCGCCAACACCCCCAGCATCGTCATCCCCTTCCCCACATGCAGTTCTCAACTTTTGAACCGCAACCTGTGGTTACAACAGCACTACGCTGCAGACACACGCCCTGCGGATGCTCATGCCTCGTGCATTAAAGCGATCGAACCACCAGCTGTCAGCCGTAACACCCAGGCAGACGGCACAGCACGTGAGGAGGCAGCGCCCGTCACAGGAGCTGGGTCCAGCGCACCTGTCTTGTTCTTCAGCTCGATGACCAGTGCAAAGAAGGGCTCCAGCGCCGGGTGCACCTTAACGCCCGCCATCTGCTGCATCAGGCTGAGCGCCTTTTCGGCCCACGGCAGCGCATCCCCCCACCTGCACCAGCAGCAGGCAGGCACGTGTGTGCGGCGCGCAAGTCGGTGCATTGGTGAAATAGGTCTAATCAGGGTGCTAATCAGGGTGCTAATCAGGGTGCTGCTCAGAAATCACGAGCGTTCCTGCCCTGCCAGCAAGCACAAACACATCATGCCTAAGTAGTTGAAATGGTGAACCACGACTGCATGCGTGCTACTCGGGAGACTTGAGCGCATCAACAGCAAGCATACACACGCGTAATTCATTCCAAGATCCCATCCTGCTGACGCAACGCACTTGTCAACATGTGGGGCCAAAGTCTTGTACGGCAGCTGTGTTCACTCAAAGGGGCAGCACTCAGCATGCGGCCAAGATTGCAGACAACTGAGCCGACTTGGTTGAGTTATCTCACGTTTCAAGCACTTGCGCTGATCAGCTGCGGGATCACCACCGCAGGTCTGCCACTCACCGCTCCGCCTCTCCCAGCACGTCTGCCAGCGTGCGTGCCAGCATCACGCCGCTCTGGTTGACGGCGCCCTCACTCTGGCGCTCGTTGATGTTGTAGAGCTGCTCGAAGAGCGAGGCGGAGGTGTCCAGGTTGCCAGCCTGGCGGTGGCAGGTGGCAAGGGCAGCCATGGCGGACGCTGCAGCCAGCGGGGAGGCGCACGCAGACACAAACAGGCAGAGGCGGTGCAGCAGGATTCGGTGACAGTGGGGCCAAAGCATGCAGGTTGCGAGCCCAGCGGTGACGCCAGCAGAGCAGGCCAGCCCTTGCACCACTCATGCAGGAGATGTGCGGGTGCGCAATCGCAGTCGGGGATGCTGTCAGACAGCTGCTGCCCTGGAAGTCCCTGGACCCAAGCGTGGGGTGGCGCAGGCACGCCCCAGCCCCGCACCCCGCCGGCAGCCCCGGCAAACACAAGCCTGGACGAAGCACGCTGCACAACGTCGCTGCGGGGCGCGGCGTCGCGGCGCCACTCATCATCATCATACCACCCAATCAAGCCATAGCATCAACGCCACCGGCCCCGCACACCACCGGGACGGAAGGAGGGGGAGCACTGCTCCAGAAAGTTTGCAAGCATTGCGCACATTCCAAGCCTTCAGAAGACCATCAGCAATACCCGGCGCCGCTCACATGCCTCCGGCGTCTCCTCCCCAAACTTGTCCACGGCGAGGCGGTGCGCGCCCTGCAGCACCTCCACCGCACGCTCAAAGTGCTTGGCCTTCATCTCCAGCCGCGCCAGCTCAATCTGCGGCACCATGGAACCACCACAGGTGCGCGGCAGCGAGTCGGTGCTGATGACCAAACAGCCGCACACGCCGCCGGCAGCGACGTGCGGCCGGGATCAAGCAGCGACTGCGGCCGCAGCCACATGGGTAGAAGCGCAAGCACACGCATGGCGATGTATGCTGATGAGTCACAAGCAGACGCTGTACCCATGGCTGCACACAGGCAAAAGATGGACCCACGGCTGCACACAGGCACCACCACGTCAAAAGCCTGGTTGTCGAGTCGCCAGCAGGTGATGCACCCGCGGCTGCGTCGCCCAGCCCGAGGCTGCCGAGTGCCTGCAGGCGCACCTGCACACGGATGCTGGCGGTGTGTGCGCGCGTGCTGTCCATGGCCAGCATGGCAGCCATGTCGGGGCTGCTGGCCTGCTTGGCTGCCGCTGTTGCTGCTGCCGTCGCCTCCTCGCTGCCTGGCTTGAGGCCCTTGGCAACCTCCTCAGCCTCCTTGTCGTCAGCAACCTGAGTAACAAAGGTACCACAGTAACACACAGCACATACATAAAGAGTGATGACTGCAGGCAACTCATGTGATGAAAACGCCGCATACCGTTGCACAATCGCAGCTGTTCTGTGGCACCTACGCGCCAGGGACCTGGATGTGGTGTGAAACGTGGTCATTTGACAGAGTGACGCAACATGGCGATGTGACAGTGTCATTTGACGGCCGCACCTTCTTGATGGCTTCGATGCTCTCGGCCAGCAGCTGGCGCGCAGCGTCGCGGTCGCCCAGCTGGTCGAGGGCATCCACCAGGTTGCCGCGCGCCAGCGTGGTGGTGGCGTGCGCGACGCCAAACTGCTGCAGCGCGAGGTCCATGGCTTTCTGGTGAAGCTGCTTGCCCTGCATAGTGTTAACGCGGTTTGAAATGGATGTGTGACAGACGGGCAGCCGTGTCAACAACCGTGAGTGGTCGAGGCGTGATTGATGGCATAAACCAACAGGCAGGCGGGCATTGCAAAACGCCAGACAACAGGCAGGGGCACGTGTGCCGTGGCGACAGTGGAGCGCACCCGCATCTTCCCGACCTGGCCCGAACAGCTTGTGCGTGCCGCAGCAGCACCGTGGGAGCGAGCAGTTGCAGCGCAAGCAGGTGCTGCCGCCGGCTCACCTCCTCGTGCAGCTCCTGCTTGCGCAGCACTGCGCCCATGTTGTTCGACAGCTTGATGTACAGCGCGTGCTGGCCGCCCGCCTCGGCAGCGTCCAGCGCAACCTGCAGGCCGCACCACAGCACCACGGACAGGTGCACACGTTGAGCAGAGAATCAGCTTTTAAAAGTATCTGTAGAAGCTGGAAGACAACACCTGTTGGCCGCCCGCCTCAGCAGCGTCAACCTGCAGAGGGGGCGAGGTTGAGGCAGGGTAGACCAGCAACATAGGATGTGTGCCAAAGACCTGGAGGGCTTGAGAGGGACGCCCGCCTTGCAACAACGGCATCTCACATGCAGGGCTTGCCGCATGGGTTCAGATTTTTTGTGAGGAATAGCAAGAGGCCTGCCGAAAATTGCGAAAGTAATGACACAAACCCCTGGCCCCTACTGAGGTAGTGGGAAAGGCGCGAGGGAAGCCGCGGAAAAGCCAACATGACACCCAGTGACGCTGCTTGCTGACCTCCACCCAGCAATCGCTGCACTGCAGCCTTGCAGACGTGAAAATGCAGCTGTGACAGTGTCTTCAGATGCGCCAGAGCCGCAGATATGCATAGCATCGTGACATAACGTGATCACAAGAGCATTGTCTGTTGGAAAACCATACCTGCGTGCCAGCAGATCTCTATGCGCTGCTCACTTCTTTGAACATGCTGTCGCCCTGATTCCAAACAACCGTGTATGCCTGCATGCTGCCCACCGCTTGACTCCTGACAAGGCAACACAGCCACCTGCTGCAGCCGACTTCGAGCGCTTACAATGCACAGCCCCCGGCCACCTCCCTGCTGCAGCAGCCTCACAGAGCCCCAAGTGCATCCCCGCACGGTCAGGCCTCTTCAGTGCGCCTGAGCACCAACCACTGCTGTGAAGCTATGCAATGGCGTGTACAGCTGCGCTGCAGAGCCCCACCAGTGCATGCCAGCAGGTCAGCCACGTAAATCCTAGTGAGTTCTGCTGTGTTTCTGTTACGCACGTGCACAGCACCCAGGCTGCTACCCGCGGACAAACCACCCTGCCACAGCCACTGAAACCATCGTTCAAGCATGTCACTTGACCAGATGGGGCCTGTCACTAACCGTCACACCCACCTGCAGGGCACCCTTTGCGTCCACCAGCTTTTCGCTCGCGTACAGCATGTCCGCGAGGCTGCTGGCCACCTCTGCAATGATCTCCGGGCGAGCAAGGCCGGGCTGCAGCAGAACGACCAGCAGCAGCGGCAGCAGCAGCAGCAGCAGTGGTGCAACAGTCAGCGCCACGAGGCAGCCATGCAGCAGCAGGGACTTGCCAGGTTGGTGCTGATGTAAGCAGGCAGCTGCGACATCACACCACAGCTCATGCCACATGGTGAGGCACCAGCCGGCTGCTGCCTACCGCCCCCTGCTGCTGCCTCTCCCTGCTGCTGCTGCCCCACTGCCCCTGCTGCTGCCTCTGCCTCTCACTGCTGCCCCACTGCCCCTGCTGCTGCCTCTGCCTTTCACTGCTGCCCCACTGCCCCTGCTGCTGCCTCTCCCTGCTGCTGCTGCTGCACGCCACTGGTGCTGCACTGCATCTGCCCAGCCACGCACACCACCCTGACTGCAGAAGCCCCCCTGCGCTGAACTGGACGCCTCTGCATTACTCTGCTCACTCCTGTTGTGCACTCTGCTGCTTCCCAAGGTGACACCGCACAACAACAACACTAAGCCGCCCCACGAAACGGCGCCTCCTTGCTGAATGAAAACCATCTAAATCTCTGCTCGCTCCTGTTGTGCACTCTGCTGCTTCCTGCCCAAGGTGAGGTGGCAGCCGGCAATGAACGCATGCGCTGCACCGCATATGCCCCTAGTGCTCGCGCCATGCGCGCTGCGCACCGCGGCTGTGACGCACTCCAGCGCCTGGCGCTGGAACTTCTCCGCCGCGTCCTTGTTTTGCTGCACGTTCCAGGCCACCGCTGCCTGCCGCATCAGCTGCTCCGCCTGCTCCTCCGCAGCACTCAGCTGCGGCTCTGCACGCGACGGAGACACACCAGGAACGGCAGGAATGACAGCCGTGACTCAGCAGGCTCGGCTGCACAAGGGGGCTGCGGGGTGCATGGTTGTGGGCAGGCCTTTGCGGAGGTGCTGCAGCTCGCCTGGAGCGGTTGCGGTGAACCAAGCTTCAGGGTCAAGCACCACGAACCAAAATATGACCGTCATCCAACATGCTGCTCCCCTGGCCGCCACATCCAAAATCCATACACAGACTTCAGACGTAACCGTGCAACGGCATCAGACCTGCGCTCTGCTGCCTGCTGCTCCAGCCGCAGCGCACCGCCGCCATCTCGCAGCTTCCACC